>UXGC01001024.1:0-38771 GCA_900480045.1 Eurytoma adleriae
GGTGCCAGGCGGATACTGTACACCTCCAGTTACTTGTGTACCGGACGGATATTGCACGCCTCCAGTTACTTGGGTGCCAGGCGGATACTGTGTAACTCCAGTCACTGGCTTACCAGGTGGATATTGCACGCCTCCAGTCACTTGCGTACCCGATGGATACTGTGCACCTCCAGTCACTTGCGCACCAGGTGGATACTGTGCACCTCCAGTCACTTGCGTACCAGGTGGATACTGTGCACCTCCAGTCACTTGCGTTCCTTGTCCACTACCTGTTACTGTTGTTCCTGGCGGATAAGGAACTCCACCGATTATTTGAGTTCCTACAGGATAAGGTATATGTGTCCCAGGAGGATAAGGCCCACCTCCCGTTACTTGGGTTCCTGTAAATGGTATCCCAATTACTTTTAATTCTTGATCCAATTGTTACTGACATGTTACCTCAAGAAATAGTATACCTTGCGTGCTGTCCATTCCTGGAGTACTTAGAACGGTGCCAGTTGGGTAAGTTCCTGGTCCGCCGAATATCTGTGTTCCGGGAGGGTAAGAACCACCTTCAGAAATTTGTGTCCCTGGAGGATATACACCACCACCAGTAACTTTAGTACCAGGTGGATAAGTAACACCTCCCGTGACCTGCGTTCCTGGTGTATATACGCCACCTCCTGTAACTTGCGACCCAGTTGGGTAAGTGCTACCAGTATAAACTTTCGTTCCTGGTGGATAATATCGACCATCCGCAGCTTGAGTACCTGGTGGATAGGTAGCGCCTCCTGTTACCTGCGAGCCTGGTGGGTAAACTCCTGTATCTTGAGTTCCTGGTATAGCACCAGTTACTTGTGTACCTGTCAAAATATTTTTTTGTTATTCAAGTTTCTATTTATCAATTAATCAGAAATTTTGAGGACAGTTTTTGATGCATCTTTGTAATGAAAGAAAGCTAATTTATCTTGAATAAATATACTTAATTTCTAGAATTTACTAATTATAAACATAAAGCTACCTGGTACAGTCCCAGGAGGATAAATTTGTCTTCCAGGAGTTCCTCCAACCACTTGCGTACTCGGTGTATATCCAGGACCAACGGGGTATTGTTGACCCGTTACTTGCATTCCCGGAGTTGATCCTGGAGAGTACGCCCCTCCAGTCTGTACACCTGGCTGTACAACAGCTTGCTGACCTGGCATCAATACTCCAGGGGGATACACTCCACCTGGTATCTGTGTTCCGCCTGGCACTCTACCTGGTATCCCACCGCCTGGATAAACTGTACCACCCCCTGGAGCTGCGGTACCAATTTGCGTTCCAGGAGGATAAACTCCAGGGATTTGCGAAATTACTCCTGGGTAAATTGAAGTTCCAGGTCTCGCTCCGGATACAATTGCACCGGGCACTAATCCACCTGGATTCAATTTTGCTGTACTGCTTCATACTTCAATCGTGTTAATGTTTACTTAGTGAAAACGTTATTTTCTCTAGTGAAATCTGTAAACTCAGCAGTGCAATTTAAGGAGTTTCATTAGTGGTTACAGGACAGGAATTCATACGGGGGTAAAAAAAGAAGAAAATCCAATCGGTTTCGCTCAAATCAGTTTTTATTCCGATTACATTTATACTTTTTTTAGCATGTTAAAAAGTATATATTTTTAAGAAAAAATCTGTAAAAAAATTGCGCATGTCATCGCCACAGTTATAATATTAGTAACGTGCAATCGCATTAAACTTCAGCCGTTCACACTCTACCTAATAATGCTTCGATTATTAACTTTCCTTTCATTAGTACACTTGTTCCTCTACTATAATGAGTCAAAAAAAGCATAATATATTAATTCGTTTTAATCGGGTGCTCTGTAAACAAAGTAAAAACAAAGAACTACGGAGCCTTAATAAAACTCGCTAGTCGGGTGCTACCTTGTAAGCCGTATCCGGGGCATCCCTCGCAACCGTCCGCCCCCGACGACATACTCTGAGCCTGGCCCATTCCGCTCCTCCCACCTGGGGATCACACGTTCTCCAATTTATAAAGCGGCAATGCCTGCGCCTCTCAACGAGAAGACCCCGAGGATCTCGCGCGCCACGAGCCCTCCCCTATCAATATATTCCTTCTTTTTTCTCTTTCTCCGAACTCATCTCGCCTGCTCGCGTGCGGACGGCAAGACTGTATTTTGGGGGAAAAGGGATTAGAAGAACTCACTGACGACGGCGCGCGAGGACTGCTGAGTGGCCTCGGCCTCGGCCTTGCCCTCGCCCTGGCCCTCCGCGCCCACGTTCAGGTACTGCGACTGCGTCTGACCGCGGAAGCGGCCCCTGGGCTCGGGGGCGGCCGCGCGCCTCCTGCGCCGCTGCAGCTCCTCCTCCTCGTGGTTCAGGCGCTCGCGCTCCTCAAGGATGGCCCGCCTGCGTACGCGCACCTTCAGCGGCGTCAGTACCATGTCCGCAACGCGCTTCTGCACGATGTCGTTCTCGTCCTCCGGCAGCTCGTTGTAGAAAGGGTCGTCCGACGGCTCGGGCTTCGTCTCCTGCAGCAGGACCATCGTCGTGCCCTTGCAGAAGTCCACCACGCGGCCGCCAGCCAATCGCCATGCCTGTTATTAAAATTATGAGTTATTAATATTATGGTCCATTCATAGTTGATTTAACGAATTTTTTATAATGTTTTTCTTACAAATTAATAATTAAAGAAACATCTTAATGAGAAGTCTTGAATGTACATACAGAATCATAATATTATTAGTTGCCAACGCGTAATTGGACTAAGTGCCTTTTTCAGAGCTTTTTAGAGAAGTAATTCGTCGTATTTATCTCTGTGGAGCATTGAACAATAATTATTTATTTAGAAAAGCCCTGAATTTCCAAGTTTGAACATATAAAAATAAATAACTAAAAACTTATAATTAGAGACACCTCTACTAACATTGTTAAAAGAACACTTGAATAAAGACTAAATTTTTTTTAATATATAACAAGGAAATGTTATTTTCATTCTACAGATACATTTGTATCACTTGGTATGAGATTACTTATTAAATTTTAGTAACAAAATTAATTTAACTTATTTAATCATTAATTATATTGTAATTATTTATTTGAATTAAAGATTTTTAATTAAAAAAATTTTATCACTTTTCTTGTGACATGATACTCATTCAATTTAAAACTAGTGCAGTCGAGAAAACATGAAGTTCTATATGGAATAAAAGTGAAGCGACTGGGAACTGGAGTTATGTGCTTTACGCAAGGTTTTGTTTGATCACCCGACTGTTTTTATATAATCTGCTCAAGCGTTGAGAATTAGAACACCAGTTTTATTACAAAGACTCGATTAGTAAGAGAAGGCAGTGCGCGCATCTCAGAGTCAATTTTCCATTCCACTAATTCTTGCACTTCGAATTACATAACTTTTTCTCCAAGCAATTCAAGCGCGCTGAAATCTACCCGAAATCTCGATCTCACGCCCCGATTGAGCTTGGGCTTCCTATTAAATGAAATCGACGATGAAGAAAAAAGTAAGACGACTCCGTGGGTTCGTTACCTCGATTTTGGTGAGCGAACGATCGGATGCATAGAGCTTCTTCTTGTTGTTGGTAATCACGTCCCTCCAGAAGTTCGCCATGTAGATCTCGTTGTTTTTGAGCTTCTCCAGATAGCAGATGTTTTGGGCCGCATCGCGGTAGGCCGTGTAGTGCTGGAAAAATAATTGGATCGCGCGCTTAAGACTTAGCCAAACAATGAGGCAGTTCATGCGGCGCCGTTGTCATACCGTGGCTGCATCCGTGAAGACCCTTGGCTTCTTGTCGATCAACTCGATGTGCGTCAACGGCTCTTTGTTGTCCAGCGAACGATCAAATCGAGTCTTTTCCTGCAATGAAATTTTTATTTTACTTTTTTTATAAAAGAGCACTGTGTAATTTGTTTTATACAGTGAACTTGACATATATAAATATTCTTATCATACAAGAAGCTTTTAAATATGACGGTCTTATTAAGGAGTTTAAAAATGTATAATTTTTATAAATCAATAAAATTAGTCTTGCAATACCTGAATGAATGAACGAATTAATGCATTCTTGAGTAATAAATGTTATTATGCTATAATAAGCGAGTACAATTATTATTGATAAATATAATTTTTAAAAAAGTTCTAAATAAATGATTTAAATTAATCTGCAGGACCTTTTAACGTATACATCTCAATTGACCAATCCTCTTTGTCACCACAAACCCTCATCAACTCTTTTAAACCATCATAAATTAACTGCCTTCGTTATCCCCGCATCAAATACACATTCGTTCGTTACACCACAACAAACTACTTAAATTCAACCCGTCGAAACTAGGCCTCCCCCATGCCCCGACCGCGGGAGTCGTCGTGCGTCTGAATCACCAGAAAAATAAGAATGACGAAACGTCGAAAAAAAAAATGCGGGCCACGCCGTTTGCCGCGCGGCGGAATCGGGCTCGAGCGCGTGCGACGCAACCCGCTCAATCGAGCGTGAAAAAAAAATTACTACAGATACGACAGTCGCCTTCTTTTACTTACACACACATAGCCCGCGGATCTATCCGTTATCGAGATGAACTCTGACCTCGGGTGACTCCCTTTGCGTGGACGCGGGCGCCGTCACGTTATATCCGATGCCGAGGGGCGATTGGCATCTCGATCGTTTACACTTTTTACCGCGCTTGATTGACGGGGTGATTGGGTTGTGCAATAATTAGTCTCGAGCCTGCCTTATATTGTTTGATTAAGAACGAGTGTATGGGCTGTTACGGCCATTTAGCAATTGATTGTTTGTTTAAGGATGTTTGTAGGTTGAATTGATATATATATAAATTCTTAGAATTTACTTGAATTTTCGCTTACTTTGTGTTTTGCTTGTTAAACAACAGTGATATACGTCGCATTGCTGGTTACAGTAGCACTGAACTTCATTTAATCGATGTCATATCAATATTAAGGTACAATTTTTTTATAAAACTTTTAAATGTAACAAGAAACACTAATATGTGTACTACAACAACAAGAAAAGTTTAAAATTCCAAATGGAATAAAAAAAGTACTGCGGTAGTAAATATTCTCGAAGATAACGCAATACAATAACGTAGGTAAACAACATTAAAAGAAGAAATAATACTGAAACTTTGGAGCTTGATAGTCTAATTTATTAGGCTTTTAGACCTTTTTTAACTCATAGCCTCAAGTTCATCTAAATTAACATATATAAACAAACTTTTACGGAAATCCAAATAAGTCGAAGTCAGTGAACTACTTTTAAAAGTAACATAAATCGCGTAAAAATACATCGACAATTTATCACGTGCCTTGTACTCTTCAAGATATCGGCGAAAGGGTACTTTTATAAAAAAACAGTCCTTTCATGAAGTGAACAACAAATTTTTTCGATTGGGTTTGACCATGCAGGCAATTCTCTATACAGGGGCAAGAGCACGTCGCTGCGAATTGCAAATTTTTCCATCGCACTTCTCGCACGCGGTGCCGTCAGCGGGAAATTCAATGCTCCCCTGATTTGCAATCTTGCACATGCTTCAGATAGCTTTCGCGCGAAAGCTGAATCTTTCCCCGCGCCGTCGGCGCTTTGACACTTTGATTCATTGTTTAATTTAGAATTCAGAGATTACGGCTAAATAGAACGTGTCTGCGGGGCACGTAGTGTCTATCACTGAGACTGCGCAGCGAGTGTGTGTAATTATATAAATTAATTGTCGGAATAATCAAAACAGTGCGTACAGTTCGGACTCTGATGATGGACGGTCGTGTTTTCCTCTGGTGTACTAAGTGATCAAGACTTTTTTGAGTTATTTTGCGCTTCGTTAGAATTATGCGAAAACTGATATTTGCGGAATCGCGGCGGATACACTGTTTGTGACAAGAATTTTTTTATGTTTTCAAATTGGCGGTTCGTTTGTACATTTTTTAGCAACAAAAATATAGTTTTAATTTTTAACTATCAATCTACTCCTAAATACCTTATGATTAAATTAGAATTTAGATTTTTTATGCAAGTTTCAGTTGAACATACTTAATGAGATTTTAGAAAAAAATGCAAATTTCGAAATACAGCTGATAGTAATATTTAGGATATTATTTTTCATCTTGAAAGTTATCAAATAATCATGCGAATATTTAGATTACCCTGATTGTTAACATAGTCTACTATTCTAAACCTTAATTTCAAACTTTTAAATAGCCTACGTTTAAAAAATATAAATAAGTAATTGTTTCATTAGCGCATAATATTTCATTATCTAGCTTGAATAAAATAAAAATCATAAAGCCAAAAGCTGTTACAGAATTATTTTAACTATTAAAAATCTAACTGTTTTTTCCTTAAACAAATGTTTCAAATAGATTCGAAATTATTTCTAAAATCTCTTTAATCAACTTGAATCTGATAAAAATGTTTAATAACCAGAATTCAATGATTTTCTCCAAAAAATGGAAAAGTTAAACATTTTAAATACATTAATCAATAAGCGCCAAGTCTGAAATCCTTCCACGATCAAGCACAACTCATACGTGACTCGAAGAAAGTCATTATCGCAAACTGATAAAAACGAACGCATCAATCAATCAATGAATCAATTCAACATCCTCCTAAAAAAGGGCACACAAATCTCTCTGAAAAAAAATGTACGTAGAAAAGGACAAAATGAAAGGTACTCACATAGTAACGATGGGCATGCCCCGCGCCGAGGGTGCAGCAGGACGCGAGGAGGACAGCGATCGCGAGGCGCAACATGTCAGGGCGTCGATCGTCGGCTTGGATCGTGATGAGCTTGAAGCGCGCGCGGCCAATCCCTTGCGCCTACTGGCGCGCGATCGTCGTCGGCTGCGCCTCGCCGGCTCCTCCGAAGACGCTCTCTCTCTCTCCCACTTTTCTCGGCGCTCCTTCTGCTGCGGGCGGACTCGGCTCTCCTCCCGCGTGCATCTGCGGCCCGACCGGCGGAGAGCCCGGGCTTTTATGACCGAGCGACGGTGGCCGGCCGGAAAAAGTGCTGCTGCACCACGTGAATGGAGCTTTCACGGTAACCTTGAGGATCCGCCGGATATGAGGATCGTACTGCTTGCGGCTGCTGCAGGCTGAAAAATTCACATTTGAATTAGAGGAATTGCATTTATCTGAATCTTCGGCGGTTGGCGTCAGTGACCTTTTTTTCTATCGAAAGCTCCAAAATTTTTACAGAAAAAGCTTCACAAGGTTTTGGACAATTTACGTGGGAATAGAGTGTATGGATTATTGAGCTTTTTTTATACATAATACGAGCTTTTCCTGCATACAATGCAGACAATTTCCTGTACAGATTACCGAGCTTTTCCTGTAAACATTGTGGAGCTTTTGATTAAGTTTCATATCAGTTTCTACTACAATTCCGTTTTTTCACGACATTTTAACAATCAACGTAAAAAATCTTACGAAAAATTTTGGTGATTGGGAAAGAAACAGAAAATCTACATGAAAGCTATTTTCTTACACATAAAAATGAAAGAAGCCAAAATTTTCAAATGAATCGCAAAATCATTTTTTATTTAGAAGATATAATAGAATTAACTTACTTTAGTAAAATATGATTTAAAAGCAGAACTGCCTCGAATTTCCAAAATCCTGCAGGAGCTTAAAAACATACAAAGCCACTAGAAATTAAAACGCGCAGCCTTCTATCATAGGCTCTTTTTTACATAATAAAAAAAGTTGAATTAACTTCGAACTTTCAAAACGAAATCTCTAGTACAATCCCCAGAAATTCCTCCAGATGCACTCGAGAGCCGAAAGATCCGCGCGCTCTTGCCCCCGATTCCCCGAGACAATGGGTCGGCGCGTGTAGGATGTCTCTTGGGCCGGCTCAAGCCAGGCCTAACGGATCCAAGGTTCGCGCGCGGATCCCGCCCAGCTTATATAGGCGTCCGATGGCCCAATTGCGATATCGTCCGGGCAGACGGCTCCTAAACGCCGGGGGCCGCGGCGTTGCGTCATGAGCGCGGGCGACAACGCCGGCCATTCAGCCGAGCTTTTTCTAGCTCCAGCGAGATAGCCGTCTACTGGGCCGCTACACGGCGGTCGCGCGGGAGCTTTCAGGGATATTTTCAGGAGGAATTCGCTAAATCGCCGCCGAGATCGACCGGGCCGGACGCTATGGCGATGCGATCGCCCGCTTACCAGATCTTTGTAATTTTAGGTTTCCTATTTTTTTTTTAAATAACTGCAATGAAACATAAGGGATAGAGGATCGTTATTCCACCAAGTTTTGAAAACTATTATAATAGTTTATTTTATCCTGATATGTTTCAATTTTTTAAAGAAATTATAAAATAATGTTTATTGTGCAAAAAAATTGGCATGACGACTTCAGAAATGCTCAATTGTAAAGAAAATAAAATTTTAGGTATGTCAAAAATTATTAGAAAGCAATTAATTTGTGGATTTATGAAAGTAACTGAAGAAAAATTTGTTTATTCGAAGAAAATTTAAGACATTCCAATAGAAGGAAAAACACTTTTACTTTTAGCAATTATGTAATGTTTGCTAATATATTTTTGCATTAACAATTTAATAGCAAATTACTTAAGAAATCAAAATGCTCGTTAAACGGCACTTTTCCTAAATTTGGCCAGCGAAGGCGGAAACGATTGAAAACCGAAATAGAAAGTCTTTCGCCTCACTGCAAAAGTTCAATGAATTAGACGTGCATCCACAAACAAGCTGAAAACAAACCTTGCGAAATGTGCTCGTGCTTGTTTTAATAACGCCCGTAGCGTAAGCAATGGCGTCATGTAAGTACGCTGAAAATCTGTTATTAGACTGTCCGCAAATAGAATAGGCTAGAATCATGCAGGAGAGTGACTTAAATTCCAAACACGCAATTTTGATTGTGCTCGCTTTTACATCTGACTTTTTTCATTAATACCAGAGCTGGTAACAGATCTAAATTCAACTAATTGTCGAATAAAAATTCCTGAAATGTTAAAATATTTTTTATTAAAATATGAAGGAATCATGGCACTTTTAAAGTAATACACTGGCTCATAAATCATTTTTATAAATCAGTTTTAGCGACAAATAAAAAATAAAGGAAGACGCTGTGTGGTGTAAAAAATGTTAATTAAAAACTTTCTCTTTAAAGTATAATAATGCAACATTGTATTAAGCTAAACATAACAATTAAATATTTTCAGTTAAGTACCCTAAGACACGAATGACGACTCCCTTTACTTCTGTAATTTCAAAGTCGTCATTGGCGAGCGGGTGCTCGTTAATAATTCCCGGCATAATAATAGCCGCCGTCCAGGTAACGCTCAATCAACACTGCTTATTTATACGTCCATTAAATCTAGAACAACCGAGCTTCCATTCTCGATACAATCAAACTTTCTCCCAAATACATCCACGCGAACATCGTCCTCCCATCCTCTTAATTGAACAAAAATCAATGTCGCAATCTGAGCAAACGGAAAGCATCGAAAAACTAGTTGCAAATGTAACTCGCAAATAAAGAACGATGAAAAATAAAGATTTATCGCACGGCACCTTTATGAATGAATTAGAGGGAGAGAGTAAACACGACGGGGTTGTTTGATCAGCACACTTTTTGCGACGCTGCTGTGCAATTTCCCTCGTGGAAGGCCGAGCTGACGCTCTGTTATTGTTGAACTTGAAAAAGCAGCCGCTTGTTTTTAAGGCGAGGCGCGATGGAGGCTTGGGGCGACGTCGCCGGCGAACGTAAAGGCGAGCTTTTCACGCGGGTGCCGTTTGTTGCCTCGGCCGCGGATGCTTAATTGCACTGTAGTTTTTAGTTTGGTTATTTTTTTTAGAGAGATAATTGTTCGTCCTCTCATGTCGCACTTGGCGATTTGCAAGCACATTTTTAGAAGTACGTAGGTGCTTGGATGTGATGAGCGACTTTTTTTATTTTTTGTTTGTTCAATTATTATTTTTGACTAATCTGAGTGTTGTAGTTAGATATCTGTTTCTGTGAAATATCTGTGACATTTAATCAACGAGAAAGTCTTAAATTAAACAGTTAATAATTATTTGTTTAATTATTTAACAAAAAAATACCTGATTTTGTCTGTAGAAAAAAAAGTTCGACAAAGGCCTAATGAAAATTCGGAGACAGGAGGAAAGCTCATTGGGAACAACTTCGAGAAGATCAAATCGGACGTATTCCACACCCTGGCGCCGATTTATCACATGAGCAAAGTTTGCGGGCTCCTACCCTTAAAGTTCACCCAGGACAAATCAGGAAAGTACGTGGCACGCCTGGTTGTAACTCAAGTTATCTACGGGTAATTATAATTTCTATTGTCAATTATATTAAATAATTATATATACTAAATTTAAAATTATATAAAACTATAATAATCGAATAAGTAGTTTAATAATCCCATAATTTCTCATTTTTGTACTAAAAAGTAAAAATTATGTTAAACAAGCATAAGTATTAAAAAATATGCATCGTCGTGGATACTTCGATAATATTAAATTTCATCACTATTAATTATTTTTACGAATATTGCTAAAAAAATTACATTTATTTTGAAGTATCTTGGTTCTACTGGCGTTCGTCGGAGCGCAGGTGTGGGGCTTGTACCGCGACCTGCGCAACGGGTGGCAGAACAGCACGCGATTATCCTCGGAAACGGCGATCACTGTCACCTGCAGTGATGTCTTCGCGGTCATCAGCATATTCACTATGGCCATCCTGGGTTCCTCATTTCGTTGGCGCCCCGTCCAGAACGCCATCAACAACATTGTCGATGTCAGACAATCTTTTTATTTCCTAGAATTTGAATCGTTGACGAGTAACTTGCATTTAATTAAAATTAATGCGAATTTATTTACGCGTCTTAACTTTTAATTGTTAAACATCCGCGGAATTATAAATAAATTTTTAAAAGAATAATAATTAAATAATTAAAAATTTTACATAGGTCGACGAAAAGTTAAACTTGGTAACGTCTAAGAATCTGCGCAAGCTGTCGATAATCGTCATCTCGGCGTCGTACGTGTACCTAGCAATGCTGTCGACTCTGGATTACATTTCCTGGTACTTGGAGTTTTCAACGAAGAACCTGCAGGGGGTTGACGACAAGGGGCCGATCAATTACAGTCCAATGTACATAATGTACATCGTCATCATCACCTTCGAGATCCAGTACGCTCTGGTGCTCTTCAATGTCGGCGAGCGATTTCTGAAACTGAATAAATCCATTGAGAACCTCGCGAAAGCCAATCAAATCATACAACACTTTAAAAAAGACTTGGGACTTGGTTTGTAATATTTCTGCTTATAATTATGAAAATTTATTTTGTTGCATTTAATTTTAATGAACTACAATCTTTTTTATTCAATTGAATATTAAATTAACTGTAAAGTAAAAGAATTTTCTATTTTTTAATTAATTTCGATTATAATGTTGATTAAGAAAAGTGATGAGATTTTAGAATATTAAACGTATTTTTGTTCCATTAAGATTCCATCAATTTTTTACAAATTAATGTAAATTAATTAAGTTTTCAAAAATATCCCATAACATCGGAATCAACATAAAATCTTCTGTAATAATCAATACTTCAATTATAATTAATTATAAAATAATAAAAGAAGAAAATTAGTTTTCAAGTAAAACTTATTCAGCGTTGAAACGAATATACCGTAGAAATTTCAATTGTGTAACGATGACATTTCTTTAAAGCAGCAGCGGATCCTCGAAGGGAACTGTCGCAACCTCTTTCCTTCGTTTCCTCTGACATCGGACACAATAGACACCGTCGAACTAACAAAGTTTCCGATTTCGTCGCTGCCAGCGAAGTTACGTATCAATAATTGCTCAATAGCGGAACAACAAAATTATTTATCTGTAACATAAAATAACATTCATTAACCATAAAAATTTGCATACATCGTAATAATCTGTTAACGCAGTAAATTATTAAAATAAAATCGTTTAGGTGGTGGGGGAACATCAGAGTCGATCGATCAGCTGATAACATTGCACGGCAAACTCTGCGACACGATTACCCTCATCAATAAGGCATACGGCGGAGCCATACTCATCGGCACGATCAGCTGCTTGATTCATCTGATAATCACCCCGTACTTCTTGTACAACTTGATCTTCAGCCCGAATAGCAACAGCTGGTATGTCCTAACTATTCAGGTATTCTGGATCTTTTTCCACATCTACCGACTGTTGCTATTCGTTCAGCCTTGCTACATGGTAGCTGTCAAGGTCTGATGACTTTTTTCATTCAACACAATCAATAATGAATTGAATAGTTAATAGTTTACGCTTTCTTCTTGTTTTTGATGTCACCGCAATGATTTGAAAAAAGGCGAAAACGACTGGAGCTTTGGTGAGCCAAGCTTTGACTAGTAACTGGAATTCCGATGCAAAGAAGCAGCTGGAGATATTTTCACTTCAGCTCCTGCAGAGGCCGATCGAATTCACCGTTTGCGGCCTTTTCTACTTGGACAGGACCCTCGTTACATCTGTGTTGATTTTTACATAATTTAAAATAATAATTTAACGTAAGAAAAAATGAAAAAAATATTTAACTTATCATTGCAGATCGTGGGTGCAGTAACGACATATCTCGTGATACTTGTGCAATTTCAAAATGCTGATGAAACGAAGGGAACGAAACATATGCTGCTTAATGCAACAGAGTTGTTGAAAAACGCATCTACATTTAAAAATATAACCGCCGCAATAAAAAATTAATAATTGACAAAAATAAATAAAAGTGATATTGTACTAAAGTTAATGCTTATTATAATGCGAGGTAATTATTTTGTAAAAAGAGAAAACAGAATATTACTGTAAATAAACGGTTTTATTTTTGTATTCATTCCGCAGATGCGCACGTGCAATTGCTATCTGAGAACTATGCGGTTAACGTCTAAATACAGTAAAGAACGCGAAAATACTTTGACTTTTATTTTTGCCTTTGACTTCCTTTGCAATTCTTCCACATATGTACAATGCGCAATCTCCCGCTGCGTAAGAAGATGTCCGTTTTACTCATTCTAGTGTCCCAAGTACAAAATTGTTTCGATTCACTTCGTCAGTTTTATTTTACTTTATATTTCATCTCATTTTCTGGTAAAATCGGCGCTCGTCGTCTAAATGTACAATACTTTCTGTCACGTCGAAGCATTCGCGCGTAAGTCAATTCGCTCGATAGAGCTCTGAAAATTTTTATATGTTTGTAAGTTTCATCCGGATAAAAGGCGCCGGGCAGTCAAGAGAAATACTCACAAAACCACCCGGAGGCACGAATAAATAACGAAAAAACATCGGCAATACACTGAAGAATAAAATTCCTGTTTTTTTCTGTATACGAAGACAATATGCGTGAATATTATGTACATAAAATTTAACTTCAATCATAGTTGATCTAGTTTTCTTCTTTTATAAACGACCAACAATTAATAATTAAAATTTTTTTCATTAAACGTTTAAAATTAAACATCATGTCACAGCCAGTCCAAAATCGTGCCCACACTCGTCTCTTCTCAAAGTCGAGAGTTTAAAAACAATACAATTTTATTTTGTCTTAATTTCTCCTTGACATTCAATCAACCATTTTCTCCCTCCCTTATGTTCTAAATACATTCTTTATTTGACAAAATTCCGTGATTAATTAGCCGTCCACCCTCTATCACACGCACACTTTCGCAATCGTTCTCACCCTACTGCGTACGCGCTCTTATCCACTCGCTCTACGGATACACCGCCTCGTATAAATGATTAATCTAGGAAATAAATATTGTAGCTCGCTGAAGGGATCTGTAGCGAAGCTATAATGATAGTGCAACATACCTGTTGCACTGTCATTATCATTCAATTCAGCCACGCAAACATCGCTACACGTACGATACAAATTATGTATAAATTCGACGAGAGAATGATCGACGCGTCATCGGTGTGCGATTGAGCGCCGGCGCTCAATTCGCGCTGCTCGCCTCGACGATCGGAGGTTGTTGGCTCTGCTTCTGCTGGACGATCTGGAACGACGACTCGCAGGAGTCATCTTTGCTCGTTTTTCGCGCCGAACGGTGGCAGCCCATTGGCGGTGCCTGAACAGCCATCGTTGGTGGTGCTGCCACTGCGTGTTCGGCCTCGGCCTCGTGCTTGCTTCCCTGCCGACACGAACAGGGGTTTGAGTGGTGGTGAAGCTCCTTGAAACAGCTGCTGCACACGCGTACCGGATTATACAATTGCTCGCTCGGCAACGGTGTCGTGTTCTCAGAACAGTCCGCGCAGAATATTTTTCCGCAGTTCCTGTTGCAACAAGATTAAATATATAAACAATGGTCGTACATTATTATATAAGTGTAAGAAATAAAGAATCAGGGAAATAATTACCTGCAATGATGTTTGCGCCTCCCAAGCCAGAATTCTGTGTTGCATCCAAAACACCGATTGACCGCGTGATCTGGTACCCACAACGTAGGGCCGGAACCAGGTTCCTCTAAAGCTTCCCAGGACGAAGGTAAAGATTCTCCGTGATCTACACTACCCGCGGAGTCCGGTAGCGATCTCTATAAATTCAAAATTTGTGAATTAGTTGACTGTACGATACTACATCTATTAAATATACATAGCTTGATGACCCACTATTTCATCGACTCGATCGTTATCCGTGTTATGATTGCAAACTTGCTTTACCAAAGCCATCCTTGTGGTATGTAGTTCCTTCCGCAGCGCTTCTTCTTTGAGCTGGAAAAAACATAATTTTCAATATTTATTTTAATTTTTAACGTCGATAATTTAATCGAATTACTGTTTATGTACCCTGCTCTCGCCGATAATTTGTTGAACTCTCATTTGAACGTCACAGTGAATGACGGGAAGACCGTCGACATCGTCCAGTCGATCGAAGTTATCGACCATGATGTCCTGATGGATAGGCGACGCCGGGCAAATGCTACTCTGTGTGCGCGACGCTATTGGCGCGCTAATTTCACTCACATCGCTTCCTTCTGTATGAGTGCGATTGCACGTGTGACTCGTACCGTTCGTATCGACCCAACGGGTATCAGATTCTTGCTCTGAATTCGTCGTCGGTGTACTGCGCAATATACATTTTTTTATTCATTTATGATTATATGTAATTGTAGTGGGGTAAATTATATTTTAAATATTTACGTTTCTTTCTCATCGTTGGGTTTAGCCACAATCACATCGCCATTTGGTATAATCGTATCTGTAGAGCTGCCAAACGAAGTGTTGACTGGCGCGTCGCTTGGTGCGGAATCTTCATTTGGTATATTTGTTGTCTCTTCAGTCTCTTTATTACTCTCACTAACTGCTTGAGGTTTATCACTATCGCTACTAGATTCAACTTTTTCGGGCTCATTTTCCAAATTAAATGAATCGAATTTTCTGAAAAAATAAATTTAATTACTTATCATGTTATTTATATTCGACTACTATTTAAAATATAAAATTAAGGAAACTTCCTGATTTTTTAGCGAAACAAACCATTTGAGAAGCATTTTTTGAATGTACTTTTGTACCGCGCGTTAAGTATTTTTTACTCAACGCGAAACATTAAGATTAATTTTGTATCAATTGCAATTTTAAGTGAAACTAAAAGAGAATAGTTTAGTATAAACAATCTAAAATTCAAATAAAAAAGTTTGAAAAAATAGTAATAATTAGATTGAAATTAAAAAAATTTAATTCTTTGACAGTTTTTGTTTAATTATTTTAACTAATTCATGAAATATTAATGAAATTAATTAGCTCTTACTTTTCCATTGAAATGCTTGGATCACTTAACCTACGAGGCAGATGTGCTGCGTGATCCTGAACTTGAATAAGATCGCCATATGATCGCGTCTTCGTCATCTGCCCCTGCTTCTCTTCATTTTCGCCGGATTCAATGTCAATCATCGATACTCGCGATTTAATATCACTGACCCCTAAAGGAGCCTCGACGGTACCTAAATACACTGCTGTCCAAAGTCTGAGATCTCTTACATTGCAACTAGGCCATAATACCTGCTTAACAATAAAATTAAACTTAGCTCTTTCGAATTTCATGCTCCAAAACGCAATTACTGGCAACACGACTCACTTGAGTTTTTGAAGGAGAATACAGATGATTAACGAATGATGAAGTATTTATAAAACGCCAGACGGAGAAAGTGCGGTCTGGTATCCTTAACGACAACCTTTCTTGCCTTGTGTTGCACAGAAATGTACCAAACAATTGCGAGTAGGTGTGCTGAGCCAACTTTACCTAAGAACAGATGCGTCGTATTAGAGATTTCAATAGTCAATAATTAACGACCTCGGTGGATGATTAAACTTACAAGATATGCCGACGACATCTGGAAGCTGCACTTGAATTGCTTGGTTAATTGATGCACACAGTCGAGCCACTGCAAAAACACCGGACACCTCTCGTTGGGATCTTCGCACCCCACCGTCTGTCCGCATCGATCCGCGAATTTGTGCCCAAAATCGAGCCATTCCCTTTCGCATAAAACTTGAAAACCCTAAGGACACAAATTATTTTATTCAATTAAACTTTAAATTACATTTTCAATGTTGTTTTTAATACTAAAACAAAAACTTAAATTGGTGATGACCTCGGTCTTACAATGCAAAAGATAAAAAACGAAGTGAAAGTAAAAGATTAGAAAATACAAACCTCCATGGTACGGTAGTGGGGGTCAAGGAGAATTTGAGCGAGGGCGACGATCTGGGGCGTCCTGTCCCAGCCATCGCTGCAATGCACTAATACTGGTCTCCCCTCCGTCTCGACCGCCGACGCAACCGTCACGGCTGCTCTCAACAGGCCTGACATATGCTGCAGCCACCTCGTTCCTTCCAGCAAACTTAGCCAGCTGCGGAAAAGCAAACGCGCTCGTATAAACCAGTCGCAAAAAAACCAGTGAAACTTTCACCGACGGTGCACTTTCTATCATCGCTTTTCGAAATTAAATGAAACGCAGCTCTCGTTAACAATTGCCAAGAAGATTAATTTTGAATTTTATTTTGTATGAGCATAGTTAAAAATTCTTTGAAACTCGATTTTTTTATTTTTTAATTAATTTTCTTTCATTTTGCATAGTACATTATAAACTTAATGGATTTACAATAAAACTTTATAATGTACAGCTGAAATTAAAAATTATCTCATTAAATCAATGTATCGAGTACTTGATAAAGATTTTTTGATACAAGAATATGAAGATGTCGATTCTGAACAAAAAAAGATAAGTATCTAAAAACAATATTAACTCACTTGCTCTGATCGGAATCGGAGGCACATAATTGGCGCACTGCGTGGAAACTCTTTCTTATCGAGTGAATATTTGGAAGATTCATGAATTGTATGTCGCTGCTTGGATAATACTCGGGACATTCGCAGCCGCCGCCGCGCGCCCTATTTGCTACTGCTGTCGTGTACGATCTTGCATCTATTATAAGGACTTTCTGCAAAATTCACAAACACATATTTGTTATACACTTCGTAAATTAACAATTAAAAAATTACGAAATGTACTTGATAGCACAAATAATTACAAAAATACTGTAGTTTTACTTAAACTTATATAATAATACTAGAATTAAATAATTTTATTACATCTAAATCAATGTTATCAAAAAAATTCTTTCATTGAGAAAAGATTTGCACGGGTATTTCATTTTAATCCATATCTAATCCACATATTCGTGACTTACTTGCGATATTAACTCTAATTAACTAAATCGCTGAATTTTGCCAATTAATTTTGGCGTGTGCGATGTGGTAAATGAAAATTACCTTTGAGGTAGTCACCTTTGCGGTAGCAGGTGCAACGGGCTCGTCGGCTGGTTCGGATTCATTTACCGGCGAGTCCATCATGGTGGTTTCGCCGTGATCGTAGGAACATGCATCCGCTAAAGCTTTCAGGAGGTCTTCATCTTCCGGACTTCGCCAGCCGAGCCAACCGACCTCCGGCTGACTGCTGCGG
Source organism: Eurytoma adleriae (assembly GCA_900480045.1). Classification (NCBI taxonomy): domain Eukaryota; kingdom Metazoa; phylum Arthropoda; class Insecta; order Hymenoptera; family Eurytomidae; genus Eurytoma; species Eurytoma adleriae. Next base: position 17,992 of record UXGC01001024.1, read on the forward strand.
GCAATTACCGCTCCATTTTTTGTGTGTCTGAAATAATTAATTGAAAACACGATTTGTACAACGTTGTAAATTCGTTGTAGAGTTTATAATAGAACGGAAGGCCTACCTCCAAACTACAGTTGGAATTCTTTTGAAACTTCGGAATTTTCCAACAGCTTCAAGAATCTCATCTGAAATGCATGCCGGGACTAAAAGCTGAGGTGGGTAAGACGAGCACATTTGGAAATCTTTGTTCACTTGACTGATTCGCCATGTTCCATGTAGATTAAACTTTAATCGTTGTACCTGTAATTTTGAAATGAAAAAATAATTGAAAAATATTCATGTCATAAAATTACTTCTATTTTGATAACTTCATAATAATATCGTACTTCATCATTAAAATTCTTGAGGTATGGATTACTGTCTTTTCCTAGCCTTGGATTGTCTTTCCCTTCTTCTACTGACCATGCATAGTAAGCAAAAGAAAACATGTCTTCAATGCTCTTCTTTGGAAAGGTGAGTTTATGAAGACGTTTATACCATTCCAAACAGTGCTCGTTGGTAGCAAAAGCACAGCTACAAACAAAGTAAAATGTGATATTTTTTTTTCAATAATCTGCAAGTCTTAAAAAGTGCATAACTTCTTTGTTGAATGCACACTTCAAATAATGAGCAAGATATACATTATCAGTTTCATGCAGTTAAATGTCTGATTAAAGCAGTTCAGAGGAGATTAATCAATGATTTATTGATAAAATGTTTGTTTAATAAATTTTGTGGATCTTGGATACTTTGACATTGAAAGAAAATTTTCAAAGTAAATTTTTTTTGCACAACAAAAATGTTACATTGTATGTAAATTTGTATACTTCATTAGAATAACAGTAAGAACGTGTTTGAAAGAAAAATGCACCTTATCAAAGATATATATTGTATGCTTTTCTGACGTGCACACTTTTTTGGCTTCAAAGTACATATTTTTACAAACCTTATTGAGCGAGCATCTTTGCAACTGATGTGTAGGTAAAATATTTCTTTTACTTCCAAATGCTCCAATAGACCTAGAGGTACATTGTAACATCCTTGACTGAGTTGCAAGTATAGTCTGTAGTTAGATAATGCCAACACTCCATCTGATGTCCGTCCCAAAGCTACAAAGTATTCTCCACTTAAGAGTATAAAAGGTTCAGGTATGGTTGGATCAATGTAATCACTGTGCGTCGGCTTTGGGAACAGCTCTGAAGCGCGCAGATGGCAAATTGATTGCAAACTTGATGGTTCTTCTGAGCTTTCCATTTCAATCTAACAATAAAAACAAAAACAAAAACAAAAAAAAATTCAGTTCAAAACAGTTGATAATTTAGATAAATTATACAGTGTTGACCTCTGCCAGTAACTGTACAATAGTAAACCTTTGGTCGTCAATAAATCAAAGACCTGTTTACTTTGTTAAGGAACTTCACAGGGGACATTAACATTGATAGTCTCTTATCAGACAATTTAAATATAAAGTTTCTCAATCATTACGGATACTCTCATCGGACCAAAGAAGTCTTAAAAATCCGATTAAAGTTTATGAGACTAGTGCTTGAAAAAGGCTAATCGACAAGAGACAATAAACAAAAAAAAAACTCAAAGATTTACACTCAACTATTAAGTTATTAACGACAACTCTTGAAAACGTTACAAAGAGGAAAAGCAGCACTACACTGTGAACATTGATTAAAGAGTGCCAAGTCAGATAGACCAAACCGGGGAGAAAGTAAAGCACTGCTGTTGATAAACAAAACGACGTCATCACTCACCTCTAGAAGTGGTCACTTCGCAGCGAATCCAAGACTCCGAGGGTCCGGGAATAACAATAACAGCGTGCTCCGAGTCCTACAAATTACCGAGAAAAGAAAATTTGAAATCAAAGAAAAACCAGCAGCGTAACCGACTCCGGAATCGCGCGACTCGGAGTCGTGGCCGTCGGCCGGACGAGCCGCTCGATCGTGCACTTTCTAATTCCTCGCGTTCGCGGCGCACGTACCCGCGACCACCTGAGCCTGCGTCGCGGCGCGAGAAAAGCTACTGGCCGCCGCGTCGCGGAAACTCGGCTGCGCGGCCATTGCGCCGCCAAATCGACGTTCGCCTACGCAGCGAGATAAAAGAAAAAGCGCCGGCCTACCGGTCGCGAAACCTTTATCGCGAAAACCTCGCTCCGCGAAACGTAAATAAAGGAGAGCCACTCGCGCGGCCGTCGCTCTCCTGCGGTTACATCACCGCCGTGGGCTTTTTTTTCCCCTCCCGCGCGCGCCAGTAGCTATATACTCACCCAGAGAACGAGAAGAAAAAAAAGCGCGCCTCGGCTAAATATAGACACGCTCGGGCGCGCGGGCGACGCTCACCTCGGCGTCTCCTCGCGTATGTCCGCGTGCCGCGGCCTCGGCGGCGACGAGTGTGCAAAATCGATGGGGGCAGCCCCGGGCGGTCCAGCCTCTCTCTCCTCTGCGTCACGCGACGTCCATTGTACACTTATATACGCGCGGAGGCTGCGGCGGCGATGTAGGCGCGCACAATGACGACGCGACTGCCCTCGGGAGATTTAAAGATCCGCCGTTGTACGGTATACACACTCGCTGCGAGGTATAACACACGAGCGTCGAGGGACGCACACGGGAGCACACTGACTTGCCACTTACGGGTGCGTGACTGCCGAGGGACGCGCGACTGTTTACAGCTCGTCCATGAAGGCGGCCGTCTCTCTCCCCGCGACGAGAGGGACGAGGTGTGTGTTGCGCTCCTACGGCGACATCGCGCCCTCCCCCCTTGTGTCCGTACGGCTCCTTTCTCTCCCCCGTCGGTCGGGACCGAAGAGCCGCTGGCTGCTGCTGATCGTACGCGGCGAGGCCGACTCCGTCTCCTCTGCTACCACTGGCGGCGATGCTGACGCTGACGGCGATGTTGCTGTTGCCGCTGATGCACCGAGGCACATATGTCACTCGCGACGCGCCAAGATGACTCTTGGAATTCCTCCGGTCCCCCAGCCGCAACTCGATCGCGCCTCTCCACCACCAGCGCACGACCTTGACGGGCGCGCGCGCACTTCGCGGACTTTGCCTGTGTTTGCTTATGTATACGCGTCTGCGGTGCACACTGCGCGAGTCCGTCGGGTCTAACTTCGCTTCTGTACGGTCTACTACTACTGACTGCTCCCACTCGCTGGGCTTGTTTTTTTTCTCTCGCGGTGCGTACGTGTGGAGCGGAGCGTGCGCCGCGATAGTCGCGCGTACGTACGTACTCGGTGTAAGTGTGTACGGGCTGCAGCTATAATACGCGCGCGGCGAGCGCCTTCTTTTATTTCACGCGCCGCTCGCCCTCCTCCCCCGCGCTTCCGTCCTCCTTCCGCTCGGCGAGCAACACAATGCACTCGGCTGCACACGGTGCCCCGCGGTGATCGGAATTGCATGTGTACGTTGAAAAGGAGGTGGTGGTATTCATGCGGGATTTGGAACGCGGACGGTGCAGCTGCCGCCAGCGCGCGATCTTTCAAATTTTATTGTTTACTATTTCTTTTGTTCCGTTGTAGGTATTTATAAACGTTTGAATCTACTAATGCGAAGTTGATCATACTTTTGTCGAATACTTTTGTATTATGGTTGCGTGGACGAAAATAATGCAGTGGAGTACTGTAATTTCGTATTTGTAGTCTTATAGTTAATGTGTAGTAAATGATTTTATTTTCTCTAAATTAACTTTAATTAAAGAAAATAATTAGAAAGGCGTTTTGGAGCAGAAAAAAACATTGTGCTGCCTAACCAGTCAGACTTGTACTACTGACTCATGAGTTTCGAAAGAAACTATTCAGGGTGAATTTAAGTATAATAAATCGTCTTAAGAAATAAGCAAGGAATAAAATGTTCGAAAGAAATTTCAGAAGTATCGCTCTTAATCAAGAAATCATTGAAAATAATATAAAAGATCTCACAATGGATTTGAATTTTATTGTGATATCTTCACCAAATTTGTGTAAAATTTACATAATTATGAGACCTCATGTTTAGAAATTTTCACAGATCTCTTAATATTAAAGTAAAAAATTTTAAGTTGCAAATAATTTTACTTACCTACAATTAACTCCAATGTAATAAAAAGAGAAAAATTAAAATAATACATTTGAAAAAAGAAAAATAATTTAATAACTGTCTAACCAAAGTCAGACTTATTCTACTGTACTATCTTTTAAGCTCTTCATTAAAGCTCCATCTTAAGAAATAAATAAGAAATAAAATAAAACAAAAAGTTTCAGTATAAAATTTTCTTTTTAATTAAGAAATCATTGAAAATAATTAACTAAGTCAAATCACATTACAAAATAATTATTTAAATATTAAATTGTATTGTTCGCCACCATTATATAGTGGCATCCAGCAAACTTTTTTAATATATTAGTACTTTAGTAGCACTTTATTATCACTTGATGCTACTGAATGCAACACGCAACATGAAGTTTTAATTTTTACTTATTTTTACGTTTACAAATTTATAAAGTCAGTACTTTGCTTTATGATTATTAAAAATCTTGCGAGTATAAAAATCTATGCTGCTGTAAATAGTTGACAAATTAATAAAATACAACCAATGGCTTTCCTTTTCCTTAGTGTAGTACTTCCATAACAATCAAGTACTTTTGTTGCTTAGACGTAGTAAAGAGTACATGTATACTAAATTCCACAAATCGATCATTTTAGATCACGATTTCCAAAAGTTTGGATTCTGTTGTAACCGTCTTTCAAATGTTTCATACCAGCCTTGTATACTAGAAAGAGGCACAAAATTTTCTGTAGGATTTGGAGTCATTTGTCCTTGAGTTACAGAAAAACTGGACACATAATTCAAGAAACTAGTAATCATTTTCTGCGCAAATTCCATAAATGAATTTGTCGCATTGGCAGTTGCTACAGCTGCTTGCTGCTCAATAATATTGAGAGGCTCAACGGAAATTCCTATCTGAGCAACATGAGAAATCTTCGCTGCTCCAAAAATTCCTAAATTACTATTTTCAAACTCGTGATTTCTCTTTAAGTTGGAAATTTTAAATATCGCTGAAGGCTTAGAATTTGAAATATATCCCAAGAACTGCCAGTTTGGTGGTGCATTTGGGTCCGGCCAACTAAAATACACTGGAACATACAAGAACAACTTACAACATTTGTTTACTTTTAACTAATGTTTGAATCAAAAGAATATCTTACCTGCGCCACCCATTCCATCTGTGAAAGGTGCAGTTCCTGTGAGAAACACAACAACATGATTAACGTTGTCTGCTTCAGAAACTGTAATTAAGAATTGATGCTCTCCTATTTGTTGGAAGTCAGTCTGAACCTAAAAAATACTCACAATAGAAAAACAAAAATGTTAAAAAAATGGTATAAAGTTTCTGATTAATTAAACTTATATTATTTATTAAAGCAAGATGCTACAATCAATTAACCTCTATTAGCAATTTCCAAGATTAAAAAAAAAATTAAAAGTAAACAAATCATTTTGTTAAAATGCTTTAAAAAATACACATTTGAACGTGAGAAAATGCAACATTTGTGGAAGTTTCTAGATTTCAAGTGTCGGTCATGGAAGCCGGAGATTTGAAGCCCGGCGAATCTCCAGCACAACTGCAACGTCAAAAAAAGTATAAAAGAAACGAAGGAGGATACACTTACCAGACGACCGGAGACGATCAATCCCATCATACTCATCTTGGAGAGTAGAAAAATTTGTTCGCGCTAGCCGCGATGCAAAAAAAATAAACTAAGTTACTTAGCGCGCGAGGAACGCGTGTTTATAAAGAAATCATTGTGGGGGCAGTGTTGGTGAGCAACGCGACGCACACGTCCGCGAGTTGAGATACGACGACGCGACTAGAACGTAGGAGAATTTTCTCAGCACGCAGGCGCAGTTCGCCGTGTGCGAATTCGACGCTTTTTGTATTTTGATTCGATTTGAAATGCACATTTTCTGGCGAAAATTATTTTGAAAAAAGGATTGTTCGGCAATTTTTTATGTTAAAATCAACGTGTAATTGGAGTTTTTTTGAAGCTACTGTCTAGACATTTTGTATTGATTTTGACGATTACCTTTCGTCGGTAAGGAAGAAATAACAGGTGGCGGTAAATTTGAAATTACTAAAAGCTTTTGAACGTACAATTTAAGGTTTTATTTCTTTGTGAACTTACATTTAACAATATAAAAACGCATATACTACAGTGCAAATAAATTAATTATTAGGATTATAACTTGAAAAACCATAGACTGGGAACTTCTGAAAGTATTCATTTAGTACATGGGGAAACATAGAGACAACTTTAAAGCAGGTACCCATTTCATCGGGTCCTATAATTTTGTTGTAACCAAGTTCTAATTGCTTTTTTTGCTCGGCATTAGCAACTTTGCATAGATTTAATAATCGTACATTAATACCCAGTTCTAATAAAAAGTCTCTTTGAGTCACGGGTCCATAGCATAAAAGATTATTAGTTTCTTTGGCTATTCTTTTAAGCAGTGAAAAATCAACATCAGCTGTTAAATCAGCTGATCCTGGATTTGACAGTGGATCACACTGCTTGTGCTGCCGAAAAGCTCTAAAGGTATCAGTCTTATCACCATCATGACCATAATCAATAATAAGTGAAAACCCTCCGTACTGTGTTATTGCTGAAGAAATATATCTAATGATGTTCATGGCTTCTGGACTAATTTCAACGTGATCTCTTTTTTCATTTTTATCTACCAAAACTTCACAGATGTCTGTTCTAGCTAAAACAAATCTGAACTTCTCTTCTCTTACATTTGTTCTGTCAATATCGACTAATACTTCAAACCAACCATCTTTGGTTTTTTGAAATTTGTGCACTGGTAGCGCATCAAAAAATTCTTGAGCAATAAATATGTTAAATGCATGTGGTAAATCAAGCACTGATTTATACCAAAATACATCCACATTATCTGCAGTTTTTCCTCTTTTATAGTGCCTTCCTGTAGATTGATTTTCGTCCTCGACAATTGTTTCTGGTGAGCATAAAGCTTTCTCTTGAATTTGTGACAAAAATGGACTAACTTCTACCAGATGAAGTGAAATTTGATCACTCATGTGCAGTTGTCGAAATACCCTTAGAATATCTCTTGACAAAGTACCTCGACCAGGACCAAGTTCAACTAATTGAATTGGTTCATTGTGTATTTTTTTGCATTCACTAATGATCCAGATAGCAATCATTTCTCCAAATAACTGACTTATCTCTGGAGATGTTACAAAGTCACCTTCTTGCCCGAACACATCTTTTTTTATGTAATATCCTTTTGTCGGATGTGTAAGTACTTGCTTCATGTAACTAGCTACGCTTATTGGTCCAGCCATTTTAATTTTCAAATGAAGATCTTTAGATAATTCTGATGAAGCATCTTTTGAATCCACTATAGTTGCATTTTGATCCAAAACACTGTTCAAAGAAGTGCTGGTAAATAGCAGTTTATTTTGTTGACATTGTAATCTTGAATAACAGGCCAATTTTTGACAAAATTTATTCATTACATTATTCATTGTAAATTTTTTCCTTACGAATTTAGCTTTAAATCATTTTCCCTTTATAAAATCTTTATATAAAATATTATATATTACTATATGGTATTATATTAAATCTGTTCCTCGGTCGCTAGCATTTGTATCACGTGATATCTATTTTTACTGTGTAAAGTTAGATTATAGAGGATGTCGGGTTAGGCTAGCTTCGTTAAAGTAAAATATTTTGATTAAATAAAAAATAAAGGGATTCTTCATACAGTATATGTATATACATAGATCTTATGTTCATAATAATTTTTTTATTAAAATAAATAAGTAAAAATAAGTAATTTCTTATTTATTTCTCTTACGTCGGTAAAGCAGGAATTATTCAGATAACAATCAACGTGACATTTAAATGTTTTTCAAAATTATTGAACAATCGGAAATGTACGCAGATTACTAAAAAAGTTTTTAAAAAACTATAACATAAATCATTAAATTATTTAACTCGAAAAACGTTTATTTGCCAACAGATTGCAATGGAGGTAAATTTAAAAAACCCGCAATCAATACTGAACACTACTTTAAAAACTCTCTGCGCATAAATCATAAGTGCATTAAAAATTTCAACAATAGTGATATAAAAAAACGCAACATTAGGAAGCAACATTAGCGAAGGTCATAAAATTTCATATGGATCATTAAGCTTTTAGCGCTAATCAAGGAATGAAAAACGCACGAGTAGGCTCCTATAGATCACTTATTCAGAGGCGGGCAGCGCGATGCCTATCGATTTAGCCGCTTTCGCGTACGGCACAGCTCATTTCACTTTGTCAGCGCTGCGACTAAACGATCGGCGGAAATAAACATAAGTTTCCTATTCCGCGGGCGGGGAAAATATTTTCTGTTTGCTATGCAAACTATCGAAAATTACTTAGCGACAGTTTTCTCGAAACTTTTATTTATATTTATCTGTGTGCATTATTGATGAAATTGATGTTTGGTTGATTTCTAAAAATTTTGTATTGTGTCAGGTAGTTTAGTCATTAGTCATCAGACGAACAAATGTTTGCAGTTCTGTATTTTTTAAATATGTGTTTAAATTAATTACTTTTAGTTTTATTTTTTACGATATAGAGGAATCGACTTTTATGCTTGAATTAGGGAATATACTGAATCTGAGTATGCACAGGAAACTTTTTTCACCTTCACAGAAAATAAGTTATATTTTGAATGTAAAAGTAAATTATAAATAAATAGATAGACATAAATAAATCTAAGTGTTCTAATAACTATATACCTTTGCAGCTTTAGCTATAGATCTCTTTCATAAAGAAAGAATTATGCCAAAGTTATGTTAATATTTAAAAGGCGTAGGAATACTTTCATCGTCTTCGCCCTAATGCATAATACTTTAGTTAATTGGACAACCATGTCATGGACAAAACCCTTGACCGTCTGTAGAAGAGCGATGGCTTCCAGGCGCTTGCTTGCGGAATTGAATCGCAAAGAAATAATGGTTTGCAAACTTAATCTTTAACGAGCCATTCGCAAACATATACGTTTAAAAAATGATAGATTCATATACATAAAAACGTAAATTAATACCTCGTTATTTATTAATTCATTATTAATTTATACACTTGGAATCAGTAAAACAGAATCACGAGGATTTTTCGACCTACTAATGTAACTTACTGAAATATGAAATTATGTCAAGTTTGTTTGATAAATATTTTATATTTCCATTACAATACTACTAAATTATTAGTGTTGCTTTTTACGATAGTAAAAAAAGCAATATTTTAAGTTCTTGCTGACCTATTTGCAGGTGGAACATACTTTAGAAAGGGAAGTGTTAAATCGCCAAGATTTTATCTTTGATTTAATATTAAAACTAACTATTAAAATAATTAATTATCTTTTTAGTTATTATAACTCCACAGAATTGAAAAATATTGAATGACCTGGGGCGAAAGACACTTGAAAGAGCAGAACACTTTAATGTCATTTCACTTGTCTTTCAATAAAAGTAAATTTACTAATATTTGCATGAACAAAATTTTCCTAAAAATTCGTAAATAAATATTATGCCTTATTAAAGTAAAGATTAATTACATTTAACTACTTCATATACTTCTGTGACATTTAGTAGCACATAATGAGGCCATTAGGCACACCCCTACATTTGCTTATCGCGCTCTTAGTTAATTAGATTATCCAACATTGATCTTAAAGAGAGCATTACGTGTAACGAGCGTTTCCGTGCTTAACACTTGAGCCCACATAAAAATATGTCCTGAAAAATACCAATTTCATTGAATAAAAATATTTAGTTTAAGGGATCTAAAAGCTCAATTTATCGATTTTAGCGTTATGGTGTTTTCCCTATTTTTTAATCGTCTGATTATTGCGCACTTCAGTAAGAAGCGATGTATTTGAAAAACCTTATTTGATTTTGAAATGATAATGAAAAGTTACAAAGCGGTAATTGTGTCATTATCGAAACGAAACGATCGAAACGAATCTCTGGGTAACATCATTTTCGGCAGAAATATGCAGTTACCGCTTAGATAATACGTTATTGTAACGATGAAACACAACGATCATATCGTTATTCTTAACAAAGAAAAGCACATTTCAAAAAAGGCCTATTTAAATTTCTAATTTTTAAAGGATTAGAAAAAAATAAACTCTTCCAGAACCTGGTAAACTTGAGGTATCATTCGTTATGAAACCCTAAATTTATTAGGTTTTGGAAGAATTTATTTTACTCTAGTGCTTTTAAAATAGCAAATTAAAATAGGCCTTTTTTGAAATGTGTTTTTCTTCGTTAGCGAGCGCCGATGTATAATGTGCACATATGCAATACGAGAAAAATTTGTCATTGCTTCCAGCACCTTAATTAGTATCGGTATACAAATTCGCAATCTTCGCGTGCGCATAGCATAATAAATCACAGTAAAAACATCATCCCCTTCTCGTTCGCAGCCGAACCAAAGCCCAAGAGTCGATCGCGCGCGCATCCCTCTTATCGCGCAGCGGCACCCCTCCCCCCGCGCCGCCGCGATCTCGCAACCGATTTACGGGGTCATCCACCAGCGGCGTGCAATATGCATCGGCAGGTGTGCAAAGGCAGCCCCGTCGATTAGCGCCGGAGACAATCGGCCCTGTTGTGGCTCGTCCGTTGTTATGGAGATGAGGCGCCCGGGTGTATACTCGCGCCGATGCGAGCTGGCGATTCGCGCGCATGCACTGTCCAGCCGGTCGGGCGCGATCCTTATCGGGGTGAGGCGCGCCCCGGCCGGGCATCCCACTCGCCGGCGAAGCGCGCGCTCGACCTCCACGAACGCAGCCCCGCTCATCCCCTGAAGCTCATTGCCCAACACGGCCGGACCGCCACTCCCGGCGACAATTTACCTACGACGGAAGTTCCGGTGAGATTTTGGCTGCCGCGCGGCTTTGGGTTTGCGGATTTTTCGGCGCACCGATTCTTCTTTTTTTTTTCACTTTGATAATAAAATGAAGTAGTTTTTGACTAAGTTGCGCGAAGGCTGGATGAAATTTTCAAAGGGAAATCGCGGGTGATTTCTTGGTTTCGGTTGAGGGGACTGAAGTAAACGCACTTTCGAGATGGTGAAACCGCGGATTGTTTCACTGCTATTTTCAATTGAGGATTTCACTTTGAAAATTTTAAGAGGCTAATTAAAATATTGTAATAAAAGAAACTGGAGGTGCTACTAAAAATTATCAAAAATTGATATCAATGTTCATTTACAGAAACTGTTACTGTGGAAAAAACTGAAATAGGTTTTTGTAAAATTTTTTAGAAGTCTAGTAATAATAACAGAAGAATATGAGAACATAATTAAATTCACTGCGTAATAATTTTTAGTAGACCCTTTTTAAATAAATTTTATAAAACTTTTTTAAATGAACAGTATTTTTTAAATTATTTGCTATACTCCACTTCAATTTTCAAGTATTTCACACCTTTCGTTTCAATTCGATTTTCGAATTCTAATTATATACTTTTCCTTAATTATTTAGCGAACGACCGATTGATTTTGTTTTCAAAAAAGGGTAACTGGTTTCTGTATATAAGTTAAAAAGGTAACAAAAGATGAACGTAGTGTTGTTTTTGATTTTGTGCTGAAACATTTTTTAAATTTTTTCTCCTCATTCAACGGATTTTTTTCTTCATATATCATTAATAATTAATTCATGGGTAGGGGCGCGATCGATTGATGGCTCATTAATTTTCCATGTAAAACTTCGTTTACATTACTTTTTTTCTTTCTCTAAATGTTTTTTTGTAATAAACTCACTAAATTTTCTTATGTTTTATGCGTGCATGATTTGCCTTCTCTAAATCCATCAACTGAAATAAAAATCGAGGTTTGTATTATGCGTATTCACGTTAAAAATCTACACCTTTCTAGCAAAAATTTAACGAATAAAATAGATATAATTTTTAAAAATAAAATAAACAGCTTACAATTGCATGCACTATATCCTATCATTACAGAAAGTAGAACAGCGCTTTAATTTAACACAAATGTACACAGAGCATACTCAAAAATGTTTTCCTTGTTTTAAAATTTCTTTCAAAATGAATTAATCAACTTCATATATCATTCATTTAATTAAGAATTACCGCAATTAGCTTGATTAACTCTGTTACGACGCTTCTTCAGCTCAACGTCGTTACTTCGTTACTCAAGGCCGTTAACGTCGTCCTTTTACATAATTTCGAACGCACTCTTTAAAAAACAAAAAAAAAAACAAAAAAAGAAGGCTTGCCCAGTCGAATCGTAGCACACGCACACGAGCGAGGCTTTCGCGCACCCGCACGGCCAAAAGCGTAGGCGCGCGCTCGGTTCCCGCGAGTGGGGAATTCCCTCACTCCTAGCCAGCGACTCGGCTTGATCGGCCCGTCGCGGAGTCGAGCAGCCATCCTCGTCCCGCTCGCGCGAGCCCGGCGTAGCCTCGTCCTTTTTTTGCGCGCACCGAGTCACGTGAGCGTGACGCCAAGGCCTTTTCCAGGGATGTTCAACAGGCCGCAAAGTGCTACCACCAGGCAGGAGACTGAGATGATCAATAAGGCCCAGCGGGCCATAGTGAACACAACGGACACCATAGAGAAGCTGCGCCTGCTCTGCCTTGCCCGGGGTGCCCATGGCATCCTCGGTCTCGGCAGGTAAGTTGTTTTTTACTCTTCGCTTTATTTTGTTTAAATTGGGAATGGTATTTTTGTGCACTTTGCGTGATTCATTCGACGCTGTTTTGGAGCGATCGGCGAGTGATCTGGCGCGAGTAGATAACGGTCGGCTTTTTTTTGTTAAGGAAACCTGTGTTAAATTGGGTTTTGGTGAAAGTGACATTTAAAAAAAATAAAGATTAAATTTGATGAACTTAATGCGCAATTGTGTCAATTCGTGTCTCGATGACAACAGTTTTAACCTTTATTTGACGTAAAAAACGGTGTAAAGGCTTGCACTATTGCACTTATAGACGTTTTTATAGATTTTATTTCAACTTAAAAATAACTTTGATCTCAATAATTATAAAATGAAAGATTGAGCAATGATTAAATTCCAATTAAAATAATAATTAAATATTGAGTCACCAAAATAATAATACTTTATTAAATGATTCATATAATCTCAATATGTATAAAATGATTAATTGGAATCCTTATTTATTGCGCTTTGATGAACAAATTTATTAAATTTATAATAATAATTCTGGTTATACTAAATTTGGATCCTCAAAACGATTTTTTAAATCCTAATTTACAATGAATTAATGATAAAAATTAATTTTAATATTTACATTTTTATTTTGCATTACTAATAATAACGATGCTTTCTTTTGTTACAATGAGTCTTAACGTACATATACACACTTCAAGATTCTTCGTTCGCGATCAATTTAATATATCATTCATCATGGCAAAGACATTCGCGTATCAAGTTCACAATCTTTGCATTGACATCTATGTACAAGAATCTGCTACAATGTATATACCTGTCCGTAGCCTTGCCTTTACTTTTACAGCAGTGTAAATAAGCGAAAAATTAAACTTTTTCCACTGCGCTCGTCGGTGATTCAGACGTAACTCATGGTATTACGACGCACTCGTAGAAGAAATAATCAGTACCAGGCATTGAAATTGCATTTGTTTCGCGTGAATTCAGTTCATTCGATTGAATAAGTCGTAGTCGAAATCATTGAAGAAAAGGTGTCATGGTTCATGTTGAATTGCATAATAATCAAATTATCCTTTGGATTTCTTTTGATTTTTTTATTAAAGAAACGGTTAAATATTTAAGAAGAGCATTCATGTTTTTATCCGTATGAGCGCGGTGGATATAAAAATAATTGCTTTAACACGAGATCTACTTTGACAATTTATTTCATACTGACACAGAATTATTTTCAAAGATATTGTACACGCTTACGGTTGCCTGAATCGGTGTCTTTTTAAATTAGTTCAACCGAGTTTTTAGTTAATTTATAATCTATTGATTGTCTTTACTCTGTTGGTAAAAGAAACTAAAACTGAAATAACTGCTTAGGTTAAAATCTATGTAAATTAAAATAAAATATACATAATCATAAATAATTTAAAATAAAATAAACTGATCTGTAGAGTATTCCGTCGGATGGATGAGGATGGAAACAAGCAACTGAGCAAAGATGAACTGGCTGATGGTATCAAAGAGTGTGGATTAGAACTGTCGGACGATGAAATAAACGAAATGTTTGAAAAACTAGATGCTGATGATAGTGGCGGGGTGAATATCGAAGAATTCATAACTGCTGTCAGAGTGAGTTTTTTTACCGTTTAGTATGATATATAGGTACGGCGGCTTTGATGTACTGTTTTTCAATTTTTCATTTTTCCTGTACAGCCACCAATGAATGACAGCAGGAAAAAGGTGGTCGAGCTTGCCTTTCAGAAGTTGGACAAAACCGGTGACGGCGAAATTAGTATTGAAGATTTGAAAGGCGTTTACAACGTCAAGTGTCACCCACGGTATATTAGTGGGGAGGAAAGCGAGGAGAGTATAATGAGCAAGTTCCTTGGCAATTTTGAACAAAATGCTACAAAAGATGGAATTGTAATTCAATATTCACTCATCAATATTATGCAAAATTTCGTTATAAACTTTTGTATGTTTAAAATCAAATTTACTTTCAGGTTACTTTTGATGAATTCATAAATTACTACAGCGCTATCAGTGCAAGTATTGACAACGATGCTTACTTCGATCTTATGATGCGCAATGCCTACAAATTATAAAAATCTGCAAGTATTTAACAGATTGCAAGTCGCGAAGCCAGAAGTTCTAAAATAATTTAAAAGTGAAGTTATACTTATATTGGATGATTATTCTCCTGTGTTCTGAAATGTTTGACGCATCTATTTTGTACGTTTTACTTTTTAAAGAATATAAGAATGTTATGTATTACTTTTACTAGTTGCATGAAACTTGTTCAGAATTCATAATTTATTTGTAAAAATATATTTATGTTACAATTCAGTTTATTCTTCAACTGAATAATAAAATAAAACCCTTCAATCTCCAAGCTTCACGCTTTTAAATCAAAATTTATTTAAGTTCTCCTAAATCCACCCTAATAGTGCAGCCTTATTTGGGCCTGACGGTCCCCGAAAATAAATTTTCAACTGAACCAACAAGCATCGGTGGTTCAGTGGTAGAATGCTCGCCTGCCACGCGGGCGGCCCGGGTTCGATTCCCGGCCGATGCAAACTTTTGCTTTTGCCTACTAAATCTCTACACCTGTCTAGTAAAAGCATGTTCGATACCCCACCGATGCAAGTTTTTGATTTTGCCTAGCAAACGTCTACACATACCTAGTTTGACATGCGATCCCAGATTGAATACTTTTTTTTGCATGAATATTATAACAAAGAAATTGCAAAGAAACTCCGAGCAATACAATGGACAACCGTGAGACAATTTTAAACAAAGTAGATACCGAGATTAGTGCAAATAGGTCTGTGTCGTGTTTGACAGGGCGTGACTCATTAGCATGATTTTATCTATTCATGCACCTTTTAGAATTTTTTATATTGCATAATTTTGTCCTTCAAAAATGCAATGCTATTAAAAGATAATTTAATATTTCTGTTTTATTCGAAGTTATCTTAACAGATCATCTGCAATTTTTGTTTCTAAAATATAACTGTTACTTACCCTGAAAATAAACAAATAATTATAATCCAAAATTAAGATAAATTAACTATCATAAAATCATTAATAACTCAGGCTTACCCCTTGCAGATCGGTAAATTGCTGCTCGTGAATTTGCTGGCAGCAATCTCCTCAGCAAGACTGTACCAGGAACTGCCTTGGTTGCAAGAAGCGTACGATGATCGACAACCAGTACCTGAGCTTCGCCTCGCTGAGCCAGCTCTCCTTAAAGTGAGGGATCTGTCATATCTTCCAGAGGACTCGTACGAGGAAGAGATGCAACATCTCGACGTCGGCAACCCTGATGATAGGCTTAGCAGAAACGATCGCAGTTTGTTGCCTGTGAGTTCCACGATATTGATCCTTCTTGCGGTTATTGTTGAGATCTAAAATTAAAAAAATCATAAGTCACATTGTTTTTCATTAAATATTTCACTATTTTCAGTGTTCATTTTTTTACATTTTCACAGTCTAACGTTACTATTTTACAAATACAAATTTTTTAAATTTCTCGTAATTTAAAGGGATATAGCTAACTTTCACATTTTTTTATAAACATTAAATTTTAAACTTCGATTTTGTTTTTCCTATGAAAAGTACTTTAACGATAAACTAAAAGTGAAACTAAAAATATAAATTCAAAAAATAAACGAAAAGCTTAAATTATTCTACATTGTTGTGTAAAATTCATAATCCAATTAAGTCAATCAGTCACAGGGTGTACTTGAACAATAATTTAAAATATCTGTATCTTATTTAAACGTGCATATTTCATTATTTTTGCTTAATCGGTTTGTTTTTTGTAATCTACAATTTACATCTCTAATATTTTTAATTATTTCATTACTGATGTCTACACCGAATAATTGATTATGATTATTAAAACAGCTTAGAATCAAATTATCAGTCAGACCTGTCTGTATTTAATTCGTAATCATGATGTATATCATTATTACGTTATAGTTTTTGTCCACCTTATGATAACTGTTGAGTGTAAATCGATGGCTGATGATAAAAACATTTTATCTCTCCAGCAGTTGAAAAAAATGCTTTCTCAGATTCGGCTGAATAATTATGCTATCTCTATCATAGTTTACTATCATATTTGTTTCTGAGTATAAAGTGATAACGAAATGTAACAAAAATACTACTATTAATAATATTATTATGAATTCGTTACTCAAATTTTCGAAAAAAAAAACAGCTGTTTTCGGTTAAGACGAAGATAACTTGTTTCTTCAACCGAAATTGAGATGTCCCTTAATTTCAACAGCAGATGTGTAATAATTAGCTATTAAAAATAAAATAATAAAAAATTACAATAATTCAATTTCATCAAATTGAAATGAATTAAGATAAAGCTTACTTGTATTTTTTTTCATGTGTAGGAATATCGAAATTTGTGCGAAACGGTGACACGCAAAGTAGATTTGAAGAATGATCCCACTTATGAGTACCAGCCGCCACATTACCATGAGGTGTTCTGCAAAAGCTACTCCTTGATGGACGATGAGCCGCAAAAAGCCCTTGCTCCTTCTAAACAGGTAAGAAAAATTTAATTAGTATATCATTTTTTAAATAGATATAAGTTAAGTTAAAAAAAATTTAAACAAATACATCGCAATATTTGTACACAATTATTACGTTTAGCCGAAACAAGATATTTTACAAGATCAACGGTTAATTAGTCTCTGCGAAATTTAAAACATATTTCATTTGATTTAATCATTAGTATCTTAACTTTTTCAGAGATCAGGTTTACTTTTTAATTAAAATTTGTTTGCCATAATTTTAATAATATAAAAAAAGCTTCAAGGCATAAAATTTTGTCTTCAATCTTTTTGAAAGAACTATTAAAGTATACAAATTTATCAACAATTAACTAATTTAATTTAAATACGCAATGCAACAAATTTCGTGAACTGCGAGATTATTTTAACAAGCATTTTCTATTACACATTTTAACAACAAAGCATTTCTTAAAATCTTTAGCGAAAATATAACCCTTAGTATAAGGTTTGTATAATATCTCGAATTAAGAAAAAAAACCGTTTCAGAAATGCGCGCATCCAAGCTTCCACTGTGTGCAGCGCAGTCGCACTCTGTTCTTGTCACGACGCCGCTGGGATGCCGAGTGCTGGGAGCCGATAACGAGGGTCGTTGCAAGCGGCTGCGACTGCATGTGGCCTGTTTCTACCCTCGGCGACGTCTCCATCCACTACTGATCTACCCTCACTTCACTATCTCTCTCTATTACTTTTACTCTAAATTTTCTTAAATACAGGCTTCATTATTACAATATTTTTTGCTAATCAACTTTCAGATTGAATAAAATTTGAAAAATTATTATATTTTTGACTTTTTTTATAGAGGCTGAAGATTTGTATGAAAGAAAATAAAGGTTTCTTTGGCTTTATATCTTTGATTTAAGATGTAATTGAAATTTTGTTAATACATATTCAAGTGTTTTAATATAAAAGGCAAAAAATTACTTGAATCTTGAATATTTTAATAAACTTTAAGAAATAACTTTCTTGTATTATTGAATATAAAATTATCTTGCAGCATCTACAAAAAAATTAACGCTAAATTATTATTTAATTTTATAAAGCACTATTTTAGAATCCATAAATAATAGGCAAATAAATCTGCTGTAAATAACATAAATATTGGCCGATTTTGAACTTAAAAAATTTACTGTTTGAGCGCAAAAACATTAAATAAGTCGTATGATGTTAAAAAAAGGCAAAAATTTTACCAATCGGGGCAAAAATGCATCGGCCGGGAATCGAACCCGGGCCGCCCGCGTGGCAGGCGAGCATTCTACCACTGAACCACCGATGCTTATAAATATAATAGAAAGTATTTATAGTGAAAGCAATAATAATAGACAAAATTTGGAGAAAGTAGAAAAAGAAAAAAGAAAATTGCATCGGCCGGGAATCGAACCTTTTTTTTTTTTTAAAGAAGTTTATTTGCGTAGTACAATCATTTTTTACATATGTTACATTTAACAAACAGTAAAATAAATGCATGTCCGCACGGGTTCTCACATTTACGCAGTTACATTAATTATCAATCTATTTAGTGGTTCATAGCCGTGACAATTTGGTCAAGAATGCTAAACAGGATTACTTTACAATTGGCGCAAAAAGGTGAAACTACAAAAAAACGCCAAATCAGTAAGGCCTAGTGGGTTGGGGATAAATATTTACACAGTGAGTGACAGTTTGACGATGCGCATCTTGTTGTACAAGAGAATAATACGTTGAACACAATCATAACCATAAATACACATTTTTGCATAACATACATAGTTTTACCCGCGAGGGGGAGAAACAGGGTAAACGCTTAATTCATCGTTGAACTGCTTTCCTTTTACGCCTTCTTCTAATTTCGTCGATTATCTTTTCGTCTTTGACAATCCACCAGTATTGTTCTTTGAATTTATAATTATCGCAATAATCTCTGTCTGGAATCTTCATTGAATATTTGACATTTTCGAAGTCTGGATTGAGGGGGATGCGCTTGTTGGCTTGATGTCTGGAGTAATGATAAATCAGCGGGACATTATCATTATTCTGAATTATATTTTTTGCGTCGACATACATGAAATAATGGAGTGTGACGTATTCAGAGTCGTTATATACTAACATTTCGTGTTCCTTCGGTTTCGCAAAATGTTTAAGATACGAGTTTTTTACATTACCTAGATTGGCAAAATAATCTCGACATAGTTTTATAATGTGGTTGTCAATACGCGGAATATTGGCCTTATCATACAAGTACTTGTTAGTTACGAAATATTTACTATCCGTTTTGCGGAATACATGTAAGCAGACTCGCAGACAGTGACGTTCAAAACGTCTAATTTTCTCCATTAAGGAGGCACTACAGTTCCACCATACGGGTGCGGCATAGGTTATAATTGGACGCAATAATAAAAGGTAGCAGATAATTTTACATCTAGATGTGAGCGATTTGTTAAAAAAGAGTCGGGAGTAAGCTCTAAAGGCATTTTTGGCTTTATTTAGCTGGGTTTTAACATGTATGTTTAGTCTGAGTAATTTATCTAGGAATGCACCGAGGTATCTAACGAGTTGTTTATTTTCAATTTTAATTGTCTTATTGTTATAATAAATATTGATATGGAAATTCTTATTTTCGGCTCTTTTATTGTTTCCTATTCTGTTTAGTGGCAAATGGAATATAATCGTCTCACATTTAGATTCGTTTACTTTGAGGTTCCAATCGAGGTAGTGGTTAAAGATTCTGTTTACTAAGTTCTCGAGTTTTTCTTGGACAATAGCTGGGCTTTTATTTGCCACTAATACGACGAAATCGTCGGTATACGC
This sequence comes from Eurytoma adleriae, assembly GCA_900480045.1. Classification (NCBI taxonomy): domain Eukaryota; kingdom Metazoa; phylum Arthropoda; class Insecta; order Hymenoptera; family Eurytomidae; genus Eurytoma; species Eurytoma adleriae. The sequence goes on from UXGC01001024.1 coordinate 38,097, forward strand.
TGCGGAGTATATATCAGGACTGCGGTTGAGGTTAAAAAGGTTTGGGATTTTATTAGTGTATATACTGAATAATAATGGCGCAGTTATGGTCCCTTGCATTAGCCCTTCGATGATGTTAAATGCTATGGAAGAAATATCGCTGCCATTCCAGGTTACGAATGTTCGGTTTCTGGTCATATTCCAGATGAGATGGATTATGTCGAGTGGGTATTCAAGGATATACAATATATATAGCAATCCATAGATCCATACAGAATCGAAGGCGCGTTGGAGATCGATGAGGCTCCACCGATCTCATCTTAGACGCCTGCCACCCAGATGGGCTGGTGGTCTTATATAGATACGGACCGCCGACTTTATGTTAGGCATAAAATTCAGCGATCCATCTGGCGGCTAGAGAGTAAGCTCTACCAACCACCAGTGCGAATTTTTCGACTCAAGCGCAAGTTATTAATTTAATATTGAGTCTAACGTCCCAGCGTCCGCCTTTATATTACGGTTAATATTGAATGATCGATTTCTTTTTTTAGACGAGTGTTCCCGTTGTAATACTTAGGAATGTACAATGATAAAATATGCAAAAATGTTGTTAATCGAAGCAAAAATGCATCGGCCGGGAATCGAACCCGGGCCGCCCGCGTGGCAGGCGAGCATTCTACCACTGAACCACCGATG
>UXGC01001025.1:0-38739 GCA_900480045.1 Eurytoma adleriae
GATAGAAAGGAAAAAATTTGGGAGCAATATTTCTAAAACTTTTTTTCAGAGCCTTAAACCCTGGCTTGTCCCCTTAAATTTAAAGGATCCCGTCCAATAAATAAACAAAAACAACCAAATAAATAACATTTGTTGGTCGTCCAATGGGCGGGTGAAATAGTTCAGATGAAGGCGCGAAGCCTTCTCAAATACATTTTAGACTGAGTAATATATTGTTAAATGAAACGGGTAGAAAATTAAGTACTTACCACTGACGATCAAAGTATTGCGAAGAAAACTTGACTTTTTATTTTAACTAATTCCTGAAAAATATAAGTATTATTATTTACCAATCTAAAAATTGAACGTATATAATTTAATATATTGCAAATACAAAATGATTCGGTTATATACAAAGTTCAAAGATTATTGGTTGAATTATGAAATTAAGATCATGTATAATTCCACACACTTTCATCTGCATGATCTAGAAGTATTATTAACTCAACGTAACAAAAATTAAACAAAAATTAAATCCAAAAGTCTACTGATAACGCCACGGTATATCAAAAACAAACCATGCAGTTTTTGGTGGATTATCCCCATACCGGCCATTTTAATTGTTACCTAAAGATATAGTATGACTAACTTAATGGTGGTGAATATAAGAAACATCGTTAAGTTTTCTTTATCAATATTCCCATACAAAATTTGTATTGTTTTTGAAGAAATATTTTGACCAAATCAATAAATGTAAATCAGTGATAATTATCACCAGACTAAAGTCCTGTATATTAATCTTAACTTATTTTATGCCCATGTAATATGTACAGTATGAATGTAATGTGCAGTATATTTTATGTATGTAATTATATACAGTATCGAAACGAATAATTCGGAAAAAGCATTAAAAGCCCATCAACTTTATTAGTTATATTAGATCGCCTCATACATAGATATTGGAAATGGTAAAAAAGATTGCAGGAGAAAAGGGGTCTTCAATTTATTATACAACCTCCGAAAAATTAAATAAAGTTACAAATAGAAATTGTCGAGATGAAAATCGAAAATCTTTGCGACCATTACTCTTCTAGACTCTAGAAAATATTAACATCCATGAAAGTTTCGAATATTCCATCGTAAAACGTCGCGACTAACGAATCACCGTTTTCTCCTCGACTCCACAGTTAAAAAGCGCCGGAAGACTAAAAATTCCCGTCTGGGTAGTCGATCTCACTCCACCAGGGGAGAAGGAGCAACAGACGACGATGCATCTCGCGCTGGCATGTCCTCGTCGTCAGCGCTCCCGCATATCGCGCCGCCTCTAGGACGCTCGCTATCCCGCCATTGCGCGATAGCGAGCCCGTACCAGCGAGCAGACGAGAAAGAAAGAGAAAAAGAACGATGCCCGGAGTACCTGTGGCATCGCCGCATCTATATATGCATATACGCGCGCCTTGAAAAGTCGAGAGATCCTCTCTCGCAGCAGCGCGCGGTGCTTGATTAACGATGCGAGTCACCTCGGCGAGGTGGGTGGCGCATGCCTTTGTGACAGCGCGCCCGAACCGTTTCTCGCGCGGTCGGCCTCTCCACGACATTGCCACCGTCGCGCTCGATTATTATAGCGGCGCGACTAGTCGCCTTCCTTTTTTTCTCTGCTCACTGCCTAGATTCCGCGATATAGAGACTGTGGCGACTTTAAAACCGAGCGAGACTCCATTCAAACAGCGGAAGCGCGGCTCACGCGAAGAATAGATTCGCGAGGGCAAGGACGGCCAATGCGGATGGACTGCTTTTTGGGATTCTGAACCCTTGAATGATCTATGAAACGCGTCACAGCACACGTGGCCGGTGGAGGAGCGCACGCTAACGCTCGGGCAACCTGCGGCGGGATTAGTAAGCATATTTTTTAATAAAATGATATTCGCTTGCGTAAGATCGTAATTATGATAAATTACCCCGGGGTCGACTGCTTTTCCATTCAATTGAAAAGAATCAATTGAAATAATTATTTTTTACCCTTAAAACAGCACAGTGTATTTTTTATTTTTAGCTACTTTGTTTCACATTTATACTTAGCTATAGGTTGCTTATTGACTCTTTTCACGAAAAAAAGGCCTCTCAAACTATATAAATAGACATTTTAAATGAAACTGAAGGTAAACAAAATTAAGAAGTCAGGAAGAACGTGACTGTCAAATTGAAATTGATCACAGGCGTATCAGCCTAAAGAAGCCTCACACTGCAGCTTCGACCGGCTTGTTCCATTAAAAACGCTTCCAATTTAGTAGACCATCAACTGAAAGCACACCGTACACCCCCTATCGTTCCTGCCGACTTTCGTGCGTTCAAATCCATTGTTTTGAACCGAAACACTATAGTACGATATGGCCGGGCGGTATGAACGCGCCCTCCAGTCTCCTGAGGCCTGAATCATCGAGAGGCGCAGCTCATCTAACCGGCGCGCAAATTAATCTCCAGGGATGCGCTTCAGGAGCATCGCATTCGCGCGCTCGAAAATTCGGGAGTCCATTTTGAGGGAAACCAGATCGGCCTGGCTTGCGCAGCTCGCCGTTGCGGCGGCGGCGCTTCCGCAGAGGCGGGTAAAAAGGGACGAGGGGTCGATCCGCTGACGAGGGTTTAGGTGTGCGCCGTACACGGGTTGCGCGGCGAAAGAGAGGAGCCCTGTATTGGCAGGCGTGGCTGTGGGGAGCAGAGGAGCGGCCCGTGTGATTGGCTCCGCGCGCAGACGCTGCCGCCGCAGCCTCCGTGCGGCCCACACCACGAGGGCGAACGCCCGGCTTTCTTTCTTCGTACCGCGCGTCGAGTCTGGATGGGAAAGGCAAGCCGACGAGAGGGCTATAATGAGATACGTATTCATGTAAGGATGGCGGAGCTCTGCCTGCGAGATGCATGGCACAGAAGTACAATTAGTTACAAAGATTATCGAGCTTTGGCGATGATCCCCTCGACGAAGTGCTTCTTTGGATTATTCCAAACTTATATGCGATACGGCAGTAGAAAGTGAAAATAAGACACACAGTATTAAGTAAATTTAATCAGTATAAAAATACAACAAAAAGTTCATGAATTGTTTTCTACCAGCTTTTTAGTAATAAAAAAATATAAAATATTTTTATAACTCGCGCTTATAGACCCTTTTTTTTTGCATGAATAAATGATATATTAAAAGAGATTACGAACATCAGAAGACAGACTTTCCGCTTCTCAAAAATAATTGTCATTAAAAATTTAATTTTTTATGCAACCGTAATATTTTATTTTGGATGCTATATTAGTTTTAAGAACCGTCAATTTCCATTCCTGCTTAATTGTTCTCCACGCTTTGAAGTAGTTTTTAACTAATTAAACTTTAGATGGTACATATATATATATATATATTGATTAGTATACTTGATTTATAAATGTTCAATTTATACTTTCTTCATTCGATTCTGTTGAAGAATTTCTCGGGGAATATTCAGCTTAATGAGCAAAATAAAATAAGATCTTAAAAATAAAAACTTTTTTAGGTTACTTTATTTGGCCAGTAAATTAAAAGACATTGAAAGTAAAATTGAAAGTAGAAATTTATGGACCTTCAAAATTATTTGAACTACCGCAAATTTACTAAGGATTTTAAAAAATATAAGCATTTAAAACCTAAAGAATATATACCTAACTAATATATACCTTAGGTATATATATATACCTAAAGAATATTCGACTTATTTTACCTTTCTATACCCAATAAAACGTATAGATTTATTAAAATATTTCTCAGTTCAATTCTTGTTCAATGTATAATTTTTAAAGTAAGTAAATCCGTTACTAAATGCTAAACATTGTAGAAAATTTAATAAATCATTCATCCATTATTTATTTAATATTAACTTAATGGTCACGAAAAAGTCGGAAAAATAAAAAAATGTTCTATATAATAAATAAAAGGTATCTCGTAGTCAGGTGTTTGCAAAAAGCCTTTTTTCTCTTACTCGAACTTTATAATGAATAAGTAATAATGAATAATAAATCATTATTAAAATGCAGGCAGGAAAATATGACGGCATCGACGCCACTAATAGAGCTTTAAATTGAGAAAAAATATGATAAATTCTTATCGGAACGGAAGCAGCGCTCGCAATCAAAAAATTCTTCCGACATCACAATCGAACGGTAGTACACAATGATAAAGCGATCAGCCGCCCCAATCAAGTGATGGGACATAAAATAAGGGGCTTTTGAGGCAGGATAAAAAACTTCAAATTGCCACGGTGCGTAGTAAGTATCGCGCGGCGGTCGGAACATCGCAGTAGGCGACGGGCGAACAAGGGGTGGCGTAGCCTCTGATAAGTTCGTTCAAGAAAGTCGAGGCGTAGGAGGGACAGGCAGTTTTCTGGGTGAAGGAGGCTGAAGGGTGACTGGCGCGATTGCAACCCGCCGACGACGCCGCCACCGCCGCCGGATGGGTGATTGATTCACTTTGAATGATTAAAGAATGCTGGGCCACGAGCAGCCGCGGCTCTCATCTATACCTATACCAGCCTCGCGAACCTATGGAATAATAGCGTTCGATAGACTCATCAAACTTTCACCGGGAAACTTAAAAGTTCCTGCCTCTTCGGGAGGGGTGAGTGAATAGATCGTTGCGATAGCCGGCGGAAGCCGAGTTTAAATTCAAACTTTTATGAAAGCTGAATATTTCACAGCGCTTTTTTTCACGAACCTTCGTGGATAGGCTCTACCTTTTATTACTTAGATCTTTGATGAATGTTTTAGTTAAATTAATTCATACTTTCTATTGTTTTTATATGACGTTTCTTCTAAACATTCTAAACATTAATGTGCTTTCTCAGTCTATTCTTGTTTACACATTTATATGAAAAAAATTCTTGTATATCGAGCAGTAAAATCATAAAAACTGTGAGTAAACTAATTAAAATCACCTCGTTTAAAAAAATTGTTAGAAATAAAATTACTCGCTTTCTTATTCTTGAATGTATAACTAACAAAAGAAAACAATAGGCAGTCTTAAAACGTAAAAACGGGATTCTCCAAAAGAGTAACTTTCTCCGGACTGCGTGTGTCCAGACGAAAAAGTCTGCAGGGAGCACGGTGGTCTAAAGATGCTCGAAGATAGCGATGCTGCTGCTCCCGCGGCGAGGTGGTGCGACGAAAGGGTTGGCAGCCCCGTCGGGGGCAGAGTCGTCCGGGAAATTTGAATAATTTACAGCTTGCAAATACAAGAGGCCAAAGATCGCAATCGGGCGGTAGGGAACGCAAAGCGTCAGGCATTGCGGCGGCTCGGTTAAGGAGGCACAATGCAACATAACGGCGGTAGCCCGGTCGGCTCTCCGTTGCCGCGCGCGCTACTTGCGAGTCAGGGCTAAAGGGTTGCCGGACGAGTCGCGGGCACGACGCTTGAAACGTGGTCGTCGTCGAGCGCGGGCATTGATTTATGGTAGGCGAATCGAATTTTTTCATTCCACCGAGAGCCGGCACGTGAGCGGACGAGAGGGAGCCGAGGGAGGCGAGGCGAGTCAGCGGGAGACGAAAATTCGCAAAAGGGTTCAGATGCCTACCCGAGGCGTTGGAAGTAGGTCAGCCGAGGATTTGACCGCTCGCTCCCTGAAACTGTTCAGCTCGGCACGGATTTTAACCCGAAATTTTAAGACAGATTGTTTTTTTTGCTTAATTGTTAACATTTTTCAAAGTTTAAATAGTTAGTCAATTATTTCATAAAATAAATTAATTAAATTTTAAACAGCAATAATAAGTAACCTTATTTAATTGTGCTCTTGTATTCTTCAGGAAAAATGGTGGTTTTATAATTTGCACTACCTGCTATTGCAATTATGTTTTCTATGCCTGTCAATCACAAAAATAATAATGCACTTAAATTATCTGAAGAAAAAGTAAAAAGCTTTTTGCAATTCATTTCCTTATCTAATGCAAAGATAAATACGAGATCTATTGACACACCAAATGACTACTTTTTTAGTTTTTTATCTATTAGTCTATACTTTTGCGTTAACACTGACCTCGACACTGGTAACTTTTTGAATTTGCACTGCACCTTTCACTATCGTTCACTGTTTATTATATCTGGGTCGTAATGACAACCGCACTTACTTTCAAGTTTTCTTTATAAATGTCCACGTCATGTTCGTTGGAGAGATATACTTTTGTATTGTCTGATCAATTGTAATTACTCAGTTGATCAAAAGTAATGCTTGTCAGAATGAAATAAAAAAAGAATAAATATCGAGTGAAGTATGCTTTTACTTGCCTTAGGAATACCTCTAAATGTAAAAATATTAGATAAACATTAAAAGAAACAAGTCTTCACCTAGAATATTAGCAATACCAACCGGAAGCAGTATAGACAACACCCATTAAAAAATAATATTCCCACAAAAATAAGAAGTATTGCATCCTCTTTTGAAGAATAAACGATAGATATTTGATAAGAAATCTTTTATTTTGCAATCTCCAACTTGAAAAATACCCTTGTTAAGAATTTTAATATTGTAATATTTTCCGACGTCATAAGCATATCAAGTACTTAAATTTTTAATAACCATAAATAATGCATAATGCCTCGTACGTGTGCTGAACTTTCATTACACAGCAAATCTACATTCAAGTCGAGGCATAAAAATATAAAGGAATGAAATTACTCATTCCAGCGTAAGGTTGTGCGAACATACAGGTACACACTGCACGCAGCGTGAATCGAGTGAAATGCCGTGCCAAGGCAAAATAAAAGATCACCGGCGCGCGAATAGTGCATCTATAGTAATAACAGCCTCGTATACTCGCACACGACTTACAACGGTGGATAGCGGTACTCATTGCGGATGGTTATTGTACGGTCATCGGTTACGGCTGATCAGCTGCTGTATCTTCTCTCCCTCTCACCTATAGCAATCCCAAGGCGCCAACTTTGCAAATACCCACGAACCCGCCTCATTCTGCATGAGGTGTGCCGCAGCTATTTACAGCTGTAAATCATGGAAATTAACAATAAATACCACAATACGGTCATGGTTACTTCGTGGCTATCCATTGAGACGCAAATGGGTACTGCCGCCGGTAGCTCCGGTGCAGTCGTAAAAGCGCCGAATCTCCGCCCGGCCTCCGCCCAGAATGCCGAAGTTAGGCAGATCTATCCTTTGACTTTTCCGGCTCTCAGGGGACTTGTTCCAAGGGATTTTACGAGATGCAATCCGCCTAATAGTCCAAGAATGAGTAGACGTTGACGAGTAGTGAATGCGCATACACACAAATGTCTTGGGAGTCGTGCATATTGGTACACAGGCTTCCCAACCAGTCGGCTTCTTTCTCTCGGTACGTGTATATTTCCAAAACTTCTCTTCTTTAAGCAAGTGAACGCCCATTTCATGCCGCCAATTATGAAATATGACGGATGCCGCCGAGGACTGTAAATTTGGTGGTTGGGCGGACTTAATAAGCATTTCTATTGTGCCGTTATGAATATTACTTTGTATGTACAGACAGATTATGACTTGTTGACAAATTCGTTGATTGATTTTTATAGTTAAGGAAGAAAAGAGTTTAATATCGCTGTCACAAACAAAACTAGTACTTAAGTGATTATGAATTGTAACTCTTATGGAACATTAGCGAATTCGTGTAAAAAATTTCAAAAACTAAGATCATTATTTTTCAACTAACTTACTATATATTTTAAATTACAATCTTGATGTAAGATAACATTCCTAATATTTGATCAACAGATATTTATCGAATCGATTGTTATATTCAGAAACTATATAAAGACTACTTCGTTTGCATTGGTACCTGCTCTAGAAGTTATCTCGTACTAGTTATTCCTTGCATCGGCCCCCTCAAAATCTCAACCTTATTATAAATTATATACAAGACATTTTTATCATTTGTTTTCCTAACTGCAACCTGACGAGTATGATGAAAAAATCTCGTCTTATCGTCCGTCTATCGATTCTGTGATTGACACCGATCATTAACATCGCCTTTCGCTCGGACCGGTGCGTATGCGCCTTGACACACAACGCGCGTCCTGAGCACCCGTTCCCTAACGCTCGGTCCATCATGTAGTACAAGGAGCTCGTCGGCCGTAGAGCGACAAAGAGGAGCCCGTTGTGCGATCGATGTATATCGCGCGATCGGACCTCGATCGCTGCCGTCGCTCATAACAGTATCGCCGTTCGGCGTCCCACGGCGTAGAGAAGACACCGGCCGGTCGCCCCGCGAGGCGCGTCGCGAATATAATGCGGAGCCTGTGGCCGGACAAAAAGGAGCCTGTCATTTCTCCGGCAGCGACTCCGCGGCTAATGACAGTGCAGCGCGCGTTCCCCGATGCGCCGGCCCGAATAACTCCGCGTCACGTCGCGCGGCTTAACGGCACATCCACTGGGTGCCGAGCCATTTCGCGCGCATCCCTGCCGGAGAGAGCCGATTACCGCAAGCGAACGAGGTAACGAGGTTAAGGTCGGCTTCCCTGTGCCAGCCGTGACCTCGGGCAATTACCGCCGCGCGACCGCCGGCTCCGCATCGCATTACGCGTTCTGCATGCGCCCACCGGCAAGGGCCGTCCCTTCCAGTGACCATTGACCCACATTCGATTTCGCCAGACTAATCGTTCCGCACAACCCAGTCAAGGCCATTCTGAGTAGCTCACGTGCGAGTCCAAGAAGTTGCAAAGCTGAAAAAGGGAACGCCACCGATTGGGAGCCCGCCGCGTATAAGTGCAAAGGGATGTCCAGGATGGAGAAAGAGCTAGAGAGAGAGAGAGAAAGAGAGAGACAGAGACAGTGAGCGAGATGAAATGAACGCGAGAGAAAGAGCAAGCGAGACAGAGAATGCGGCGGTGGGCCGAGGAGCGCGAGGAACTACTAAGATTAATGGATTCGCATTGTCGGTATTTTTTCAGCCGTTTTAGGAGCACTTTTCAGAAGAGGCTGCCTCGACCCGCGCATTCATTTTTCAAAAGCGTGGACCCGGGCCGCCCCGTCGCCTGGGCTTGGAGCGCGCACGCCGCGCCAGAAATCGCGGCCGTCTCGGCACTACCTCCATACCGTCTGCGTCGTATTATACGTGTGCGCCGACGGTCAACTTTACGCCGCTCGTGCGCACGCTAATGGTTTCGAATTATAGCGAGCCTGAGCGCGTTTGACGGGCCGGCCCGCTTCTCCGCTGCTTGAGTCATGTGAAAAAAATTTCCCGGAGGATTTGAATGCGCAATGTGCGTTCGATTGTTCGCTGAGTCGAGGTGGAAACCCGGGAGGATCAACCGGATACTGCTAGGATGACATGAGATCGGTTTATTTTAAAAGAAAGTTTCTAGAAGAAAGACGGGTATTTCAACGGATGCGGAAATATTTGCGTTGCTTTGTGACTGATCTATTTTAACATTATAATGAAAGGCTGTGTTTGTACATCTGAAAAGTATGAAATCAGCACCTTTTCGATTTAGTTGGTCTACTACTGAAAATGTACAATATAGTATAATCGTATGTTTTGAAATTAATGAAAATTTTAATTTATTTAAAAAAAAGAAACACGATCTTTTTAAATAGAAATAAAAAAATAGGCAACCTAAAAATGTTAACTGTGGCGCCACTATTAGACAGCGGCTCGATCGAAGAAGCGCAAAAAGTGCGTCTCCGGAGACCCTGTATCCTCGTTTTTAGCGCACACGAGCTCGTGACTCAGCTGGAACGCCGATCGTGATGCCTCCAGAGACTCATCGCTTTCGCCCTTCGCCGCATACCGCTTACCGCTTACCGTTGACACCCAAAAGAGGACCCAACACAGTCCATTCGAAAATATTTGAGAATAACGAGTCGCATTATCCAGACGGAAACCGGAAAAGCGAGTGGTATCCCCCACGAGACTCGGATGCGCATTCGTTTCCAATTTAGAAAAACGGCCGACGACCAAATATTTTGGCAATTGAATGGCGCCAGGCACATCGTAGCCCATCCGAAGAGATAAATCGCCGGCGATCGATCATCCCGTGGTGGACCCATCGCCTCGGATCTCGAAAGTGAATCACCGATTTTGTCGGGTATAATGCTAGACGATGATCGGCTTGTCATAATAAACGATACGAGTCACTGTTGGATTCTCTGTTGCGGGATATACTTTTAATGCGGTGGCATTTTTTTCGCCTGCTAATTATCGCCGCGTTAATTGTTCAGATTATTAATTGATTGCCGACAATCATTACTTTTGTATTATCTAATATCCCTTGTAACTGTTGTTGAAAATACGACAATTAATGAATCATTAGGCAAAGTCCCGTTGAACGTGAATTTATTGCGATCGCCTTTTTAATTATGTTTTCAATAAATCAGTATCTGATCGGACAAAAAATTCCTCAATAGCCACATTTGGAAACTATTAAGTTTACCATCTTTGAATAAGCAAGTAATTTCTTCCAAATACAGAATATATGATTAAAAAGAAAATTCTAATTTTAAAATGCTAACTTGCAAACTTTTGTAAATGATCGCTAGACTCGACTCCGAGACAGAACTCATATTCCACCTCGTCAATCGAGCGATGGTCCGAAGTACGGCGTAGTTAATTAAGCGAGTTTTCCTCGCAGTCGTCAAGTTTTCTTGCTTACGCAAAGCGCACGATGAACAAGTAATAACAATGACGCGTCTTGATAAACTGTGAATGAGATGATAAATCGCGAATGTCCCTGCGCGTATAAATAACCTAGCAGGCTTTTCCTCAGGGGTGCGTTATTAAAATCTTACGCTGATGGCTGTTACACAGGCATTACAGGTCCCATTTTGAAGCCGCGCGCTCGACCCTGAAATCTCGAATGCATCTTCTGCGATACTGTCCCTATCTAACTATCTATTCTTTCTCCTTCGCTCTGTGGCTTGATCATTATTTTCATGTCAATCATCCAACTGCCAAGATAGACCTTTTTTTAATAAAAAAAAATCTCGACTGGAACTTAATTGCTATTTCTACGATTAAATATTGATGGCGGCTTCAAAAGGAAAGAGCCTCTATAGAAGAATATCGGAATTTTTTTCTTGTATTTTAAAGACTGAATTATAAAAAAAGATTGACATGAAACGAAAATAGAAAAAAGTTGTTCTAATTTTTTGCTTTTAGTGCTTATTTCTCAACTGTCTAAAGATTTTTCGAACAATTATTAATCATTTCTACGGATTAATTTTCTACCCTAGGAATTGCTATTTCGTCCCTAATCCACCTTTTTCAATTACATCTCGTCATCTTTAATGTATTTCCACTCATCCGCTAATATCCTGTGCCACGAGGGGAGTCTGCAGAGGGATAAGAACACGAGGCGGCGTGCAATTATCAGAATACCGCGCATTAAATCGCATTCTTAGTAGCTCAAGGGCCTATGGCATCCGCGAGAGTGCCGGGAATACGTCCTCGAGTCCGGGCGGAGCCGCGGCTCTCGCGGAGTCAGTGTTGCACGAGCTGAAGCTTACAGGGGGTGGAGAGGAGGGTGTCACTACGCGCCTGCCTGGCCAGGGAGAGGTGATTGATCGTGTTTCGCCAGAAGACGCGAACGGAGACGGGAGCGAAAGAAATGTTCGCGGTGGATATATGCGAGAGAGCAAGCGAGGCGCAGGAGCGCCGGGAAAAAGGGAGCAAAAGAGACGTAATAAGGTGAATGAGAGCGAGGAGGCGAGATATGCCCGCAGCCCCCGCGATAAGGAGGGCAGATAGCTACGAACGGCGTGTAGAATGCGGAAAGAAAGACAGACGCTGGAGAACCGCGCATTTATATATAGCTGTACGGCACTATACGTGCAAAAAAATGCGAAGGACACCATCAGGGCATTGATAGAGGAGCTGGCAAAAGGAGGAAACGACAGCCCTTGACTCGAGTGCGCGGGTGGGAGAGTGCTACTACGCCCAAGTCTGCTGGCACGTCCTTCGCAGGACTAGGAGGTTGGCTGTCCGTTCGCGTGATATGCCCGGGCCGCAGGCGGAGGCGATTTATGTTACACGTGAGAGCTGGGGAAGAGTTTTTGCACGGCGATGCTCGCGTGCACGTGTGGTTGCTTGAGGGCTTCGCTTAGAAATGGTCGTGACGCAAAAGAGGGTAATAGATTGTTTGCGCATTGATGGCTTCACACCTGCGAGAGGCAAATGTTTACCTTCATTAATTACAAGAAAAATTTCAGGGCTTGCTTGCTCATTTTCTTTTTAATAAAAGAACCTTTTATTTTTGCAAACGTTGCGTAAGAAAAATTTCCGTTTTCAGTAAGCTTCGGATCAAGCTATCTGTTTGATAAAAATTATCGCTGCACAAGGAGTGATGCTAATAAAAAGCAAACTTGGTCGCCGTAAGCATTTTAAGTTTTATAGAATTTAATGATGCTAGAAAACAAATTTTCATTTAAGTGCACCACACATTAAAACTAATAAAATGGCAAGCAATACTATGTATCTAATAAATCTTTTTTAAGAATTGATTGCCTAATAAAATAAAAAAAATATAAATGCTCCGGAAGTGTAAATATATCAATGTTGAAGTTAAAAGTTCTATTCGCAACTTTTAGTGAGGGTGCGATTGTAGTACTATTAAAATCCACTTACAAACGCACCAATTATATATTTATGTTAAAAATAGCATGTGTAAAATTTATTTGCCAGAGGTATCACATAGTTAATTTAAATGCTCACGTTTTACATCTTCTGAAAATTGTTTTTTACAAATCTGCAAGATTTTGTCTTTATAACATAGAAAATTTATTTCATAATATATTAAAAAGTGAATAAAGTTTTAAATCAGAAGTTCAAGTTGATGACAACAGATGGATGTTGGCTCGAAACATTTTATTACTTTAAAACTGCCGCTGTACAGCCGTCGCTTGCTGAATCTGTAAATTTGCACCCCTTGCTTGGAAAAGTTTCAAGAGTTCTCCTTTCCCAGAAGGGGTTATCTTTTATTTCAATTTTGGAAGAAAAATGAACACGAAATTTATCGAAGTTCATTTGCTGGATATTCTTCTAAATTTATATAAATCTTACCTTTGTATTTAATGAATTCATTTAAAACTATTTCTCAATAACAATACTCTAATACTTTCTTACGAGTGAATTATCTTTTTTAAAGCTACATTTAGAATTTTAATGGCTATAATACGATATAAATTACTTTGTAGAAAATAAACCATATTCTTAAAAAATTGTACTGTCGATAAACAATATCCAATATTTGCTGAGTAACGATTGTTTACATACTGTCGAAAAGAAAGGTAAATTTTAAATTTACGTACTCTGTATCTTGCGCGCGGCATAAATGAATTATCAATTTCACACCCTAATTTTCATCAAACGAATACAACGAGCTAGAGAAGCACCCCGGTGCTCCTTAATTCCTTTCCTTCCGTTTTGATAAATGGACAGCATCTCGGAGCTCTTGTGTCCGGCATAATGGGAGTACCGGGCATTCGCGTGCGCAGTGGCTCGCACACGTAGAACTCGCGGTGTACGCGTAGGATCACCGCCACGGGCGCTGTGCCGATTTCCGTTGCGGAAAATCGATCCTCCATAGGGTCGCGCGTGATGACTTTTCACGAGTCACCAATTTTTCCCGCTCGATGCCGAGGAACCATTTATAACTGTTATACACGGCTGTCTCACCGTATGGACGAAATAACAATCGGCGCGACTATTATTCCACGCAATACACGGCCCCTCCTTGGCCTTTCGCACGCGGTCCGTAACCTAATGCCCGCTCTGATCTCTTGATTTGCGAATCTCCCCCTCTCTTCTTGAGTGTAAGCTTCGTGAATAACGTCGCATGGCTACGCACATTGAAAAAAAAAACGGCTACGAAAGCATACAATTCGTTTTAATGGCGTTTTTCAACTTTTTTTTAAAGTCTCTAAGATGATTGTAGTATCCAACAAACAAATTTTAATGATGTGCGTGTTTATTCGTATGTTGATGGAACAATTTTTTCCTGAGCAGACGATGTCATAGCGATTGCACTAAAAAATAAAGAAAATCAATCTAATCGCGTCTCCGCGCGACTGTTCATTTCAGAAGGAAGAATTGTTTTCGTGCTCGCTGTTCATTTTATTTTATTAATTCGCCTCCCATGAATTCGTAGCGGCAGCTTAACACGAGCAGCGTAAAACATCGTGAGTGTGCTTTTCTTATCGTAATGACTCGTCGCTTCGGGATCCAGTCTGTTCACCGACGCTTCAATGTTCACGTTCACTTTCCTGCATTCAAAGACTTTATAGAGTTGTATACACGCCTCGCTGCGATATCCGTGTTGCGAGTTTCAAAAATTACAGTAGCTATACAATATGAATGGATTCAAACTTTTATAATTAATAATGAAATCAATGAGAAAAATAAAATAAAAAGAATTTCAACTACATTGATGAATCTGGAAAAACGTTTGTACGCATCGCGAAACTTTGATTCTAAGGTATAGCTACAGTTCATAATTTCCTCGAATAGGCGAACTTTTCGCACTCTCAACCCTTTCATTCGATTTCTCTCATCACCCTTCGGGCAGGTCCCCAGCGACTTTTCCTCTGCGATTCTTTCCCTCTCGCGTCATCTCCAGAGCGAGAAAGGCGGGTTGAGGAGGAAGAGAGCCGTAGGAGTGACTTCTCTGTCGACATATCCCGGGAGTATAGGCCACAGGATTACGGCCGTAGCTTGCACACACATACCAGTACTCACACACGTACATATATTTGTAAAGAGTAGAGGGTTCGAGGCGCAGCCGGCGCGTAGGGGTTGGCCCCGCGCCGATCGAAGGCGAGGTGGGGATGTGCAACTCGACGCGCGTTGCCTCCACCGGGAGATGGTGGGGCCGCGGCGCTAGCCTCTCGCGAGCTCCGGATCCGAGGCCAAGGGAGAGAGAGGGAGAGCGAGCGAGCGAGCGAGAGGCGCTGCCAAGCTGGAGGGAGCGCCTGCTGAGCACAGTCGCCAGACGAGTTTGTGCCGAGCCACGGCAAACCTCCGTTCTCTCGCGTGCTTCATGGCTCCACTTTGAGTGGCAATTCGAAATTATACTTTCTGCACGGTGACTCGTTCGCCTATTCAGTACTCGAGCATTCGCTAATCCTTTTCATCTTTCCTTAAATTCAGTTTTTAATAATCGTACTCTCAAAAAAAGTGGAAGTAGTGCAATCAATTATTAAATTTAGATTGAATCATATTTATTGTAAGTGAACAAATTAGTGAACCTTTAACGACTGCATAAAGACTATTTTGCGAGAAATAAATTGTTTAATTGAAAAAGTGGTGAACGGTGTCCTGCGCTTGCGAAGCAAGGAGAAGGGGAATCGACGAAGTAGTTCAGTGCACCTGCCGTAGGAGGCTCGTCGCGGCGCCACACTCACATGTTGCATGCGAGCGGGCTATCCATCATGGTTGCGGACGGAGGCCGGCTCTGATTGGCTCGGCGCTCGGTCACGTGGTATGGTAATTGGGCACGAGTGGGCGGGCACCAGCTGGCGACTCTCTTCGCCGCACAGCGACGCGCGCGCGTGTGAGTACGCTCGTACTCGCGTCGCACTACTACGCGCGCAGTACTGCGCCGCGAGCCTGCAAAAGTGCACGCGAGCAGCCTCCGGGGATAGGCTTTCGCTCGAGGAAAGAGGTTAGTTAGATAAGCGCCTTTTTGCAATTCGATCTGAACAATGGGAAACTTCGCAGTGCCGCGTGTTTTTGGACGATGATTCGTAACGAAGTATGTGAATCGCGAGTTCGTCGCATCCACTGAGAACTCTCGTGAGCGTCGGTTCGAAGCATACCGTTGGCTGATAAGACAGTAGGGTACTTATTTTAATTGTCTAGAAAATTGTATAAGTGCACCAAGACACAATGAGTTCGTTCCTGATGAACCCGTCTACTGGTGGCGGTTATCACCAGCAGCATCAACAACCAGTGGCTCATCATATGGTGGACCCGAAGTTCCCACCCAGCGAGGAGTACAGCCAAAGCAATTACATTCCTTCTAATGGGGCTGACTTCTTCGGTGGCGGACACCATTTGAATCATCCACAGTCTCACCAATTACAGTATGGCTATCATCAGCATCATCACCAGGCAGCTTCGACACCTTACGGTGCCACTTCTGCCGTGCAGCTGAACGGCAGCTACGCCAGCTACGGTGGCTATTATGCGCCGCACCATCCTCATCACCAGGTACATGCAGTTCATCACGCGAGTCTACATCCGCACCATCATGCAGTAGGCGCCCTGGCTATGCCGCCAGAGGCACAGCAGCCTCCACTCACTTGTCCCACCAGTATGCAGAATCCCCAACAGCAGCAACAAGGACAACAGCAACCCGTGTCCTCGTCCACGGTTCTAGGTTCAACCGCCCTTTCGCCGACGCTTATGCAGAATCACGTGCCGCAGGATAACTTGCAAGCGCACGGACAGCATCAGCAGACGCCGCAACAGCAGCAACACGACGGTGGCGTATGCAGTCCCGCTGGATCAGGTTCAATGCACCGAGATAACTCACCCGAACTGCAAAACCAGCAGCTGGCGCAAGCATCACAGCATCAACAGCAATCGCTGCAGGCAGGCCAACAGCATCACCCAGATGATGGTTCGGATCAAGACGATCTCGATGACGATCAGATGATGGATGGGTCGCCAGGAATGGTCGAGGATGAAGAAGAAGAGGACGAAAACGGGGATCGTGTAATCTACCCTTGGATGAAAAAAATACACGTAGCCGGTGTCGGTGAGTTTCGTTCGAAGACAGCTTTTGTATACTTTGAGACTGTGCTATTTCATTTAGAAGCAAAAGAAACAACTTTTGTTTTTCAACAAATTTAAATTAATGTTTAATTTTAAATCTAGTTAATATTCGGTTTGATAGATTTTGCACTGAAATAATTCTTTTTTAGTTTTTTGCTAATAACTTTTTAAAAAATTTAATGAGAAAATAACTAAGTATTGCATTAATTTAGGAACTGATCTAAATATGCTTAGGTGAAGCCTATAAAAAGATCATTTTTATAGTTTTGAATTTTTATAATTACTATTTTGCAAATGCATAAGTTTGTATCTTGTCGCCGGCTGCCTCTTTATGCAGCGATTTGCCGCGTTCGCATCCGTCGGACGGTTGAACCCCTGCGTTCCGCCAGCAGATTCTCTTCAGACATCGGAGCAACTCCCAGCATTTAATTGCACAACATCTTAATTTACATACAATCGCAGTAGATTGCAATCTCTAATTGTCAAGATTACCGTCGAACAAATCTGTTTTAATAATCCTCATTTCTTCGTTTTTTCCTCCAATTCCCACGAAGCAACCGAAGGTCACACAAGTCGCCGCATAAACGACGCGTACCCGCAAGGTTGCTTTTTGTGCCCCGCTTAGTCGAATAGAGCGTGTTTAACAGCAGGTTCACTAAAGTGGCGTGTTGATTTAAGTGTCGCATTCATCTTGTTGCCAGCGCATCCTCGCACTAGTAATGCGAGGAGAATTATGGCCGTGACTTTAACTGAAACACCTCGTTGACACCTGCTAAGCTGATTCTTCCCGTGCTCTTCAGAAAAACCGACCAGTATTAATGCCCTGCCATTTTTCAATCGCCCTGATGGATCTCCGTAGTATCTGTAAGGTACAATTTGGGCGCGATCATAGGCCCTTTCGTGTAGCACAGAGAATCCTTACCACTGATGCACGACTGCGGGAGACGCGGATTTGGATGACTTTTTGCACTCTTATACACCCGCGGCGTCCAACTGCTTCAGTGGAAAGACCGAAATAAAAGTAGGCGAAGCCTCTCGAGAAAGAAACCGCCGTGCTCAACTCTTTGCGTGTGACAGTCTCGCGAAATTAGTCACGCCCACGAGTTATTTATTGCTCACTTCGCCAACCGGGCCGACAAAGTATTTTTTCTAACCGTCGAGAGAAAGAGAAAGAGAGAGAGAAACCTTTGATAGATCACGACACACTGGTACAACATATTTTTATGTTATTGATGTTGTTCCTGCATTAATAATAATCATTAATCATTCCTTTTTATCATTGAATTTTAAATAGCAGCTTTAAATGTATAATTTTTGCTCAATGTTTAAGTCATTAGAGTTAAAAGTTACCACTGGATTACACACCCCTGGTAATTAGAACAACAATATTTATCAACTTTTAATTGGATCATTGAGAGTTTTAAAAAATCTTTTAATAGTCAAGTCTTGCTTCCAATTAAATGTGTCGGTTTATAATATTATTACTCAAAATAATTTAGAGATTCGAAATTAATAAAATTTTTTTAATTTTTCGTAAGTATACAAAGTCACTTGTAAATTTTCAACGAATACCGCTGCACCCACCGGTAAATTTGCAACATACTGTGTATCTTGGGAATCGCCCTTCTGCGAAAATTTTTCTTTTTGAAAAGCTCACATTCGCGGGTTAAAATTAACAATGGCAAAAATACCCGTCATGCGCTCCCTTCAAAAGTCGCGTCTGCGCCAGGCCATATCCTGGGGTCTATTTCGAAAAATGTTTTCTGCAGCGTAACACTCCTTGGAATTGGCCGGTTGGCTTTGTAATTCCGTGGCTCCCTTCTCCTTTGACCGCGAAAACTGCAGCTCATTCCAACTTGCAACTATTCCCTGTATATGAAACGGCCCGGGAGAGGCAGACCTAGATAAGTCGTTTGTCCTTAGCCGCTTTGCTATTTCTTGTTTTTCAGGTATACATCCGATGTATATACAAAGTTATCGATGCGCTCCATCGATTGTACGGGGAAATCAGCGGATACTGATTTCGATCTTATGCGGAGTCAATATTAAATAACTTTTGGGTCGATTATAATTGGACGACCGAACAATGCTATTTTGACTCCTCCCATAAGTCAATAAAAAGAGTTTTTGCTGCTTTGATTAACTTAATCAGAAATATTTAAAAGAAAGTTACCTTGTTTTTCTTTATATTTTAAAAAGTACTTTTAATTAAAGATCTTTGATAAGTTACTCGAGTATAATGCTCTCCTTTTTAGATATTTCCTAACAATATAATATTTGTGTACGTTTTTTTGTTATTCCTTAAAGTACAAACTGCATTATAACTGACTGACGAAAACAATTAATGTAATATTGTTTACGAAAAATTTTTAAAAATACTTAAAATGATATCTGCGAAGTTTTATACCCATACAAAAATTTTATATAATAAAAAGAATCAAACAATTCCTCTGGTCAATTTCTATTCCATCGATTAGCTAATGATTACTGTACTAGTAGTAATATTTATCTGAAAATCTCTGCGATGTACAAGCCTCTAACAAGCATACGTCCGATGCTTTTCTCGTCGATCGTCACTGCGGGTAAAGCCGGAGGCCAGCCATCAGCATCGACCACTGCGAGCCTTGATTGCGGGATGCGGTCGACCGGCGATTCCCCGATCCGTCGGGCAGTGCGTACACGAGCGCGTACTTCAGTACACGTTCTCGAAGCAATCTCCCCCTCATGATGGCTTGCCCGCTGGTCGACCACTCCGAGTCAAACGCTCTACACGCGGCGCGGACATGCGGAGGCAGAGGAAGGGTCAGCAGCTCAGGAATGGAATGTGCCCGCAGTGATTCCAATCCTACGCAGCTGAACTCTTCTCTCTGTTCCTCTTTCTCTCCCTCTCTCTCTTTCTCTCCCTCTCACTCTTTCAGTTATATTTCACGTAGCTTCTTCCTTCGTGTGTCGGGACCACCAGGTCTCGATATTCCTCTGCCTCTGTCTTTCGACTCTTTCAACTCGGCATATAATTCTTTTTCTACTCGATGGCTTGCGTACTGGTGGCGTGAACAAATATGATCGCACGCGGGAGATAGAACGAAGTCCTCCAATGACATCGCTGGGTACGGGTAGTAGTATACGGGCTCGATCTTCGTTGTATACGCTTGATTACTATACAGCAGAAATCTTACTGTATACATGGTACGCGTTACTTTAATTTTGCCGTGGGCTTAAAAATATTAATATTGTTTATATATTTAATGGATTACTGTCGATCATATTTAGTAAAATAATTATTCAAACTTATGTACCGGTTCATTAGAATGTCACAATCAAACTGATAATGAACTTCACAAAGAGTGCAAAATCTTTAAATAATAAATTATCATAATTTCTAATCGTATAACATATATATTCGAGATGAAACTTCTATTTTCAAAAAGAAGTAATTCTTATAATGGGTGATGTAGATTAACTGCAGAAATATTTGTACTTTACTTATTTAGTAACACCTATAACTTTCGCATTTGAAATTCCGCACGTATAACTTTCGTATTTGAAAAAAATCTGTAGCGACACGAAACTCCAAATGGAAAGAAGTTCATTAAGCAATCTATTACGCTTGCAAAAAAAAACTTCCAAAAACAGTAGAAGCATTTTAAAGTTGAATATTAAAAACAAATATCAGAAAAATATTTTATGTATGAGTAATCAGTCGGTCTAGGCGCCAGAACCACTCCGAGGCAGTGTCATTGTTCCGAGCAATAATAATTGGCTCGTAATCTGTGTCACGCATAGGTAGCCCGGGCGAGCTAATTGAATTTCCGAATTCCCATAAATCATATTTGACACCTCGCGAAGAAACGGGAATGGAAGTAGTAGCCGCTAATAAGGAGGGATTTGTGGCCGATATGTTTGACCGGGTGCGCGTGAGTTCGTATCGCGCATAATGTATTCGTCGCAGGAGTAACTGATCACCTGGGGTCCGCGCTCGCGCCGTGACACCGTTGCTGTCGCGCAACCGATTCGGACCACACCAGCCGCCTCGCTTTTTTAGGGAGCTACGAAAAAGAGGTAAGGCACGAATGACTGTTCCTCGGAAGCCCGCGCGAACGCAGTAGCGTTGCGACGCTCGAGGAGATAGGGGTCCGCTGATATTAAGGCCAGTTCAGTAGCTTGTTTTTCTCGTTATCCTTTTATTTTTCGTCACCGAAGCTGAGCGAACGCTGCGATGATGACCCTTTCAGTAGCACGCCCAGATAGCGAGCTGAGTATCACGAGATAAAAAATAGCCATTAACACGAAACTCGAAAAACGTCTTCGTGAATATTCCTGCGGGCGACTCAAAATGTGGATCATGTGGTCTGGGTTACGGTCGGCTCTACCTTCAGAAAGAATTTTTGGTATGATGGATTCACTAGGACGATATCCAATTTCTGTGTTCCCCGATATAAAGCTATTCAACAAATGCATTTCCATATCTTGATTTAAATTACAATTTTTCGTTTATCTTTCGCGTCCAGAATTTTAATTAAGCTTAGATTTTATCTAAAAACGATTGCAATTTTATTATAAAATTAATCATTCAATTAGCGCGGTGATAAACTATTGAGTTAACATAATTTAATATTTACTTTCACTTTAACTTTCATTTACTTCTGTTAAAAATTACCGAAAAAACTTAAATTTTGAAATTATCTTGAAATTATTTTGAAAAATTAACTGAATTCTTTAAACAGATTAACCAATTATTCTTATTTGTTTCAGCAAACGGCTCATACAGGCCAGGTATGGAACCGAAGCGTCAACGTACAGCGTATACGAGGCACCAGATTCTCGAGCTCGAGAAAGAGTTCCACTATAACAAATATCTCAGCCGACGTAGGCGTATTGAAATTGCACACACACTCGTTCTCTCAGAACGCCAGATCAAGATCTGGTTCCAAAATCGTCGCATGAAATATAAGAAAGACAACAAACTACCGAACACGAAGAATGTGAGAAGAAAAAATGCAAACGGTCAACCGCAGCCTTCCAAGTCGGGTGGTAAGTCTTCAACCAGATCAGCGAAAAATCCGAATAACAACAGTAATCAGCGTAAGA
This sequence comes from Eurytoma adleriae, assembly GCA_900480045.1. Taxonomy (NCBI): domain Eukaryota; kingdom Metazoa; phylum Arthropoda; class Insecta; order Hymenoptera; family Eurytomidae; genus Eurytoma; species Eurytoma adleriae. The sequence goes on from UXGC01001025.1 coordinate 21,823, forward strand.
ACAACAACAATTCACCGCAGAGCTGCATGGAAAGTAGCCTGGATGGTAGTGTAACCGGGGGAATGTCAGGTCTGAGTGACATGCACGACGTGAAGCCGCCGACGGGCGACGCTTTTGGCGGCCTCGGAGGGCACGTGCCGTCGCAGCAGACGGGCGCCGGTCATCCGGGCTTCCAGGGCCACGTGGCTGGGGGCCAACACCCGCTGGCGCACCTCCAGGCGCAGCTGAGTCACTGCCAGCTTGGCGGGCTGATGGACTCCGGGCCCCAAGGCCCCAGCGGTATGGTGCACATGGCCTCAGGTAGCATCAGCCCGTTGGCGCCCGCGAGTACGAGTCCACCAGGCGCGCCCACCGCCATATCCTCTACCGCCATAAAGTCCGACTACGGTCTCATGGCACTGTAACACTCGTCGGATCATCATCAGCAGCAGTGGAACTGCTCGTATGACGGGCAGACATTCGGAGATGGAAACGGCCACGAAGAAGTCATCGGTATCTTCGAACGAAGTGTGTCCTCCACCGACCGCGATTCAGGAGAACGATGAGGCAGTAGACTAAGGTTGTTGCGTCGTTCTTTCAAACTCGTTTCATGTCAAGTTGGACCTGGACAGTTCGATCTCCCCGTCGGTTGCGTTAAATTTCGGATCGGCACGGTATAGCTCCCTTCAAATGATCGGTCGTTAAAAATGACACTGAGAGAGAATCTACGCCGTGACGTATACATTTTTTGTATAGATTGATTGCCTCCCGTCAATGACTGCTAAATTGTCAGATTTCAATGACTTTTCTCTTGTACGTCTAAAATAATCGTAACACCCTTTTTGTCATGATAAGATTGAAATGTTTATTATTAAAAGTATCATCTACAATAGTTTTTTGTTAAATTGTTTGTATTCTTTTGGAAATCTAAAGTGAAAAATTCATGTCTTCAAATATTTACATGAAAAGTAACCAACTGTCCATGTCTTACTTAGGCGTTTACATTTCCTTGTTTCTCTTTTAACGATGACGGAGTAACCCAGTGACGTAACTGGTTATGCGGATTTTGCCAGTCAATAATCGTAAATATGTGCCATTTGTCTCGTGTGTGAAAGAAATAAAAGAAAAGTGTGCATTTTGCTTTGCATTTTGTTCACGAGAAAGGCGACTAAATAAAATTAATGTTTTCTTTTATAGATTTTTATTTGAAAAAAAGTAAAAACATATAAAGACTAAATTCTCCGATATCCTTAAGTGATGTATATATAAATAATTCTATGAAAAGGTGTGTATATATAATTGTAAAGAGATCGTTAATGCAGTTGATTAAAAAGTGCTCGTTCACTACGTCCTAAGTGTTTTAAATTAAACGGCAAGTAAGAAAAATAATCTAATTCTTTTTTCTATTAATGCAAACTTTCAACGTTTGGCTCGTTGAAGAGCCACAAGAAGCTGTAAAAAGTTTCACGGTGATCACCGCTTACAAAAAATTATTCAGATAGCAATAAGTGTAAATCACGCATTAAATGGGATATTTTATCACGTGAGGAAAAAATTAAATCTGTTATTTTATTGTGTTCAGAATAATGTAACTTAGAATAGAAATCTTTATATAGTATATTTGAATTATAAAATGATCGAGGTGTAGTTTATATATTCATTGTTCTATTACTGCATTTATCTTGAACAGTAGCTTCAATTTCAAACTAAACCATATTACTTTCATAAAACGTTTACAAACTATCTTGTTATAAATTGATGGCAGTCACGTATTTGGTTATTGATTGTGATCTCAACACCTCGAAATTTTATTCATCAGTGATCAAAATTCGGCTAATGCATAAGAACCCCGTGTATATAACTTACGAGACGAAGTCGTGTCTATATTTTGAATGCAAACCGAATAAAATCCGAAATAAGAATTATACCGTGATTATGACCAGATGCACAAAAAGTTCAGTAAAAGAGACCGAACTTAATTATTTGATATAAGCGAGTAGAAATCAAACAATTTATGCACAGAATCGCTGTGACGATATACCAAAACAACATTAATTATATTGTACGAAAGTAGTGTTTAAGTGAACAAAACAATATTAATTAAATAAAGGCACGTAATTCTGAAATTTTCGTGAAACTGTTGAGCAGCTGCGAAAAGAACGCGCGGATCGAGCGCGGAAATTGTTCCGGGTTCAACGAAACGGTACGGCGTTGTTTTCGCGCTTTTGTTCGATGATAATTTTAGGCGATAAAAAAGGTGTACGAGTAAACATGTCGTCGTTTAAGTGTGACACTGTGTACTCTTTTTTTTCTGTGTATATAATACCTTGTATATTACCGACGATGATCAATAATTATACCGACGCGATAATGCTTATGTTTATATCGATGAAAACGATAAGTACATCATGAAATAAATAAATAAAAAGGAAAGATAAATTATTCGTCGTTCAATTTTATTCTATGGAAAAAATGGTCTATTCCTTTATTTTAAATAATGAATTTTCCACGTTTACTTTGGTCTTCGTGCGACAAAGGTAAATGCGATTTGCTTCCTCATTGCATCGTAAGCCTCAAGTCGAGATCAATATTCTTGCGTACAAAAGGGGATCGCTTATCGAGCTTCGCGCGGAGAAAAAAGCCAACCGAGGTATAAAGGGAAAAGGGGATGACGGAGCAAATAAAAAACCTACGCACAGTGCCTTTTTTGTATACTTTTTTATTTTTTTATATTTAATTTATATTTTTTATAATATATTTTTGCAGCATTCTTTTAATATATAAAAATCGCATACAAAGTCATTTTATTTATTTTAAGAATTTTAATTAAATAGTTTAGCGATCGATCAGTAAAGTTAAAGATATTGTACTTAATCAAAATATGTTCAGTAATAAAAATTTAAATATTTCAATTTTAAAAAAGTAATATTCGACATAAATAAGAAAGGCAATAACCGCAAGTTCGCAACAGAGAGGGCACCGGAACACTGAATTATCTACCTCCTGTGTATGTATTCGCGATCACACATACTGTGGTGCATCGACACGCGCCCAGTTGCATGCGCGCGTTTGCGCAGCTGCGTTAGCCGCTATCATCTGCCTTTCGGCGGCAATCGAGATAGTCCGCGGCGACGCCTGCGCCCGCGCGCTTGCATGCAGAGCCCGAGGCAGCGCTCGCAATCCCCCCGGCTGCACGCGCGTATGCGCCGGGCTTTCTCCTCGCGGAGGGGTGGCTCCCGAGAAGCGAATGGGAAACGCCCGGCTTTGCCACCGCCCATAGAACGGGGAAACGGGAGAATGAGACGGAGAGAGGGATAAAGAGAGAGAAAGGTTGCGATCGGCTGGAATCCCAATCCCAGGTCAACCGGGAACTCTGCTCACTCTGAGCACGGAACTGGAGAATTTCGTGTCGAGAAAGAGACGCAAGCGGAGAGCAAGGAAAAACAAAGGAAGACTTTTGATAGATCTGAGAAGCTTTTCAATATATCACATCATCTAAAAACGCGCTTGTTGGTTTTATGTAAAGGTTTTTACTTAAGAAACTGTTTTTAGAACAGCAATAAAATGACTTCCTCTTAAAGCGTCATATGAGCGCAATTTTTTAATCGTATATCTTTACAGCAACAAAAGGTCGCTTTTTTCGAGGTAAAAAATCTTACTTGTGCGAGAACCATCTTTCACTCACGTATAGTATACTAAATAAATATATTTTTCAAAGCTAAGAGTGCAAGGATTGCATTAATGCTCCGGACCATATTGTCATTGCGAGCATACTATTAGCGTACATTTTGTGCTACTCTTTGCATAAAGTACTGTTTCACGTAAACAGGCGTGCGATTATCACCTCCGCTTCGCGCGAACGCTAAACTTACTCTTGTCTCTTCAAAGACTGCTATTTAATAAATTTTATGCAACTCCGTGTAAAACGCTGTTTTACGTACGCAAGCGTCTACTAAATCGAGAGTTGTTTTTAGCCTCGAACTTTTCAATCGTCGGAAAACGACTCAAGAGGCTAAAAATCACTGTCTCGCACTTTTATCGAAAACTACTATTTAGTATTCGTGCATACCCATGTGTAACGTTCGTGCGTAAAGTATACTGCACTGAACACAAGAAGGCATGCTTAATGTTTTCGCATTTTCAATGTTGTATAAAAACATTAACTTCCCACACTGTTTAGCCAAACTACCCTTTCAATATAAAGTTTTTCAAGACGAATCTGTATGATCGTTATACTCTAACATTAGTTCAAGAAATGACAACGGCACGCGAAATAATAAGTGTATGTTTTATATAACGTCCTTCCACGAAGTCTGAAAATTCATTCGTAAACGCGTAATCGTATTCGCGAAATCCACAACGACCTTGTTTCTCGCGCGACTCCGACTGCAGTTCACTTCGTTACGCTCGACAACTTCTTTCAAGACAAATGACGCTGCCGTCGTGGTGATACGTCCGCCTGCGGCAATCGCCAAGATCTACATACACTCCGTGGCAGCCCTCAGTAGCGACTATCTTGTGCAAGTCGTCGGCCCGATCGGGTGGTCGCTCGTTCCACCGCCTCGACAAGCGTCAACGTTGCCCTGCTTGTGATATAATACCCGTCCGACAGGGTCTCCTCCGTTTTTGGAATTCGAACGAAAAAAAGAAATGCGACTGGAGTCCGGCTCGGTCCAAGACCACACAATCTGCAGCATCGTGATAACATCTATGGTTCAATTACGATTATTCAAATTACTTAGCCACTGGTTTTGAGAGTCTTGACTGGACGGAGGAATTACTCGATAACAGCAATAATGAATTGCTCTGGCAGTGCGCAGCCCACGTATCGGCAGTACACTTTTTTTTGGCAACATTTTACTTGGAATGACTGAGTGATTTCATCATCAGCAAACCGCGAATATATTGACTTACCATATACTGAAAAAATTGGGATGTCAGTTACTCTGTCTTTAGAGTAAAAGTATACTTTTTTGTCAGCTTCTGAATATTCTGAGTAAGTACGACTCCACTGCAGTGTTGAATTCTTTACGTAAAGAAACTTCTTTCTATCTAATTTCACAGATATATAAGTCTGTATTTCATGGTTTTTAGTTCAAGTTCAAAATTTATGCACGACAAATTCCAAACACTCCATCGTGTGACGTGCCTCATAAACGAGCATTAACTACAGTAGAGAATACTTCGTTAACAAAGCTTGTTAAATATACGATATGTTTAGAAGTACTCGCTAAGCATTGCTCAATGTTTTAGTTAATCGCGTTAAACAAAGGCTCGTAAGAGACCGCCCTTCTTTCTTTATGCAATTTTCTAAAATTTCATACAATATAGGAGGGTACACTCTCCACCTCAGTGTAATAATGCTAATAATAAAGAAATTATATAATTTTAAAATTTTCTCTTATTTAAATCCATTTGTTCAGACAGTAACCACCGCTAATTATTACTGTACATTTTCGTACAGTGATTGACAAAAAGTTCATTCATTGTAAGATTACCTACTCACGATTGAAGGATAATAATCAAGCGGTCTCTAAAAGTCATTCATTCAAATCGACGCGACGCGCCCTTGACACTTGTGCGCTCGATCGCGCGCGACCTGCGTCGCAAAATCAAAAATTGAAATAGCCCTGCACGCGCGGGATCGACGCGTTAACTTGAGTTCCGATGTGAACTTCTCTTCCCCATTAGATGTAATTGGGTGGGGGATTAACGAGTCTCGGCTCCATTTATCAGAGGCCGTAATTACGAAGCATCCCCCGTCGTTCGCGAAACTCTCGTTTCCCCCTGCTCTCTTTTTCACCTCTGGTGGCGTTTCGCGCGACGCCAACCGGAGTGACGTTCCCCCTGGGGACGAGTTTCACGCGCGCGTGCCCTCCTGACATCACTCGAAAGCTCGCACTCTCTCGCTCTCTCCACTCCCTCTCGCTCTCCTGCTCTCGTGACTAAAGATAACGGGATGTTTCCTGTCGTCGACCCGGAGGAAATTGGACCTCGGCACCCTCCGTCCGGAGATAGCGCCTTCACCACGATGCCGAACCTCAAACAAACGGTTAATTCGTGGGCGTTTCGTTGACAGTCGCAGATATTTTGTTCGAAATGCGCTTTCAGGGATAGAAATAGTGTTGGACTGTACTGGTGTCGGGGAATCATTAAAATTTCCAGAGACACCCGGAGAACGTTGTGGCGCTACTAATGATACGAACGCGTTGACGCAAGCTTATATGACGTGGGCGGTCCAGAGAAGTCGCACACATCATTAAGCGAGCTTAACTTGCCTTATACTTTTTAAGGGAGGGGTATGTGTGTATTTTCGGCTGCAAACTTAGTCGAAGACGGCGTACGATACCTTTTTTACAGGAATTATTTTGTGCGTTGTAAATTATACCTTTTCTTTTTTCACACTGTCGGGGAGCTATTGTAACTCTTTTAAGTACTAATAAGAGAAGATGTTCAAAATATAGATAATTGTACTAAGTTTAACCAGAAGTACTTTTCAGTTTGTTGTGTCGAAATTAGTCCAAATTAATAAAATATAGGCTCATAATAAAACTGCCAGCTATACTTTGGTTCTATGCTTTCATTAGATTACTAATCCTTAAAACTAAAAATTGGTTACCCTCTTTCATTATTTTCTTAGAAAAAAACTAGAACCAGATCTTCAAAATGTGTAAGTTAATATCGTTGATGGCTAAATAGAAAAGTTACGAAAGTGCCGAAAATTTTGAGTTGCTAGTGTGCGGTTATCGGTGTACTGGTGAAGAGTTTTTTAAAGAGATGGTGTTCTTCCTGTATAATTTGTCTCCGACATCTTGAGTGTGTATTACAATCTTCCAGAAAATTAAATTGTTCTTTTTCTCTTCTTTCTGTCTTCTTACAAAAAAATTAAATTGTTCCAGGCTTGCACAAAATCAGCTAATTTAATTCTGGTTAGTATTTCAAAACTCCTGTGATGAGACAAGTTGCCTAAAGAACTGCCGGAACTTAAGCTGACCTTTCTCTCTGGTAATTATTTACAGCAAGTGACCCATGTAATTATCATAACCTCTTCTAATGCTATACCAACTTGAAGCTAGCAACATAGGTCATCCTGTAGTCCTAGGTACTGTATTCAATTATTTTGTTCTATCTAGAGGGATAGAAGTATTCATTCCCTCTCCAACTGATTGGTTCAATGAACGGTATGCTTTAATGCAGCGCCATTCTTAGTGGCACATGAACACTCCTTATTCCACCTAGCTCAAGTAGTTTATAAGGCTTCAGATTATTATAAAGGTAATAAGTGAAATAAACGATATATAGTAAAGGCTACTTAAAGTAACATATAAATATCTACTGTTTTATAATGCTGGCACTGAATAAAATAAGTCAGTTTAATAATAATTATTAAAATTATTAGCACTCCGATTTCATTTTTATAACTTAATGACACGATACGTTATTTTTGTTTTTAATAGTAAATTTCGATAAAAGTGCGAGAATGTGATATTGAGCCTCGTGTGATGTTTGCACAAGCGAAGCGAGTGCAAAAAGGTCACACGAGGCTAAAATCATCTTCTCACACATGTATCGAACCTTATTTTATGCAACGACGGCGTAAAGCGCTGATTTAGCGCACGCTTGTGTACGCACTAATGCGAGAAACAGGTCTTTACGCACGGAGTTGCATAAAAGTTTTTTCCGATCGACAGCATTAGACAAAATTATTTGATGTCCTGGTCCAACCTTGATAGAAATTCAATATACAGCTTTGCCTATACGTAGATCTTTTGGAAGAATCTTATAGCTTTCATTCTACTGGGATTGCCTGCCAATCTTGACTCCTTATAATTCATTAAAATTCTTTTTTGCCCCCTAGAAACGTGATGGATTCTGCTTTCAATTTGACCGAGACCCTGCTGCGATAGTCTCGATGTTATACCGTCTCGATCTCTTCCCCCTCTTGAATAGCAATGAGACTCGGTTGCCGATACGCAATTTATATTGCGAACAATTTTATAGATATTGCTATTTTCCTGATATTTTTTAATATTTGGGTAAAAATTTTGTAATAACGTTTTAATTTTTCACCGGAAGTGAAAGAATTTAAGAATACTATATTTTTTATGACCAAGTAAGCTTGGCCATTGAGAAATTTGAACAACCATTTTTAGTTGCAAAATCATTTATATTTTTTTTTCCTTGATCATCTCATTTTTAGCCAACTGTACATTCTAGAAAAAAAAAATGAAAACAATTTCGGCATCTAATCAAGAAGTTCCTCCTCAATTTGGTCCACAGGTCCTGAGGTCCACCTTAAAAAAAATTCCCCAGCAGCTGAGTACCGAAGGCAGCGACGAAGCAGACGCAGCTCTGATACTAGAAAAAAGGCAATAGTAGCGGCCACTGGATGGCTGCGGACAGCCGGGCACGGAAAAATAGGAGCCGAGAGGGCAAGGGAACCCCGGGAAAATAAGAGAAAGAGCAAAGAAGCGGCGGCACGGCGGAGTTGATGAGAAGAGGGGCTACGGGAGAAGGAGGAGGGTTTCCGAAACAGCTCGCCGCTATCTCGACTGATCCGATCAAGATTAATGAACACGCGAGTAAGCGGCACGCCGGCTGAACCTTCGCACCGCCCAGCTTCTCTCTCTTTCTCTCTCTCTCTCTTTTTCTTCTCTCTCTCTTTCTTCATTTATTCGTTATATACGCACATGCATGCGAATCCAGACGAGCATCAGAAACTGTAAGAGTAGTGCCGGCAGCCAAGCGACAGATACTGCTCGCCTAATAATGCACTCCTGAGATACGTACTTGTGAGCGCGTACTCCCACCCACTCTTGGTGATCCTTTTCTAATAAGCGTCTTTCCAGTTGTAACGATAGTAATGTAAGGGTTTTCGGGAAACATGCGCTTATACAATTCAGTGTTTTATCAAGATTATTTATCAAAGCGGTACGTAACTCTGAAATCTTTCGGAGTGGTCAATTTGGACGGTAATAAAATATCTTGCTTCTTAATTGAAAACTATAAATGCAAAATTTAAGAATTCCTACTGACAGAATTTAGTTGCTTTTATTTAAATATTTTTGTTTTCGCCCATTTGTAAGAAGAGACCAAGTGCCATGAAAAACAAAATTTACTCAAATTATGAGAACTGTTGAAAACAAAAATACGAGGTACTGAGATTTATGATTGGATACGAGATATTCTTAAAAGAAATTGTTTGCTATTATCTTTTAAGTAAGAAAATTAGAAACCAAATTTTACTTGGGTAACTATTGCAAATTATTTTTTATAGTTTCAAAACTTTGTTAAAATAAAATAGTCAACATAATAGCTGATAGAAGTTAGTGAAATAAATCGAGCTATGTTCACGCCTGCTAGATGTACGAGGGATCCCTCTCGACCCGTCGGAATTGGGCATCAACGCCCTTCTCGTGATTAATCCCATAATCCGGCGTTGACCACTCAAGCTGCAGTAGTACGTGAAAGCCTCACTTATGAGCTTCTTCAATTTCCGCACTCCAAGCTTCGTCTTCAACACAATAACGATGATTAATCCCATAATATAAACTTCAATTTATAAAATTTAACAGTCTACTTAACTAATATATTTTTATGATTTTTATCATTGATCGTTAAAAAAAACCAGTTACTTTTATTTTTTTTAAATATATCGATAAAATAACCTCAAGTTGAAGTGCAAGGAATTGCCATTTCATGCCTTCCTTTTTTATGGTGACTCCGTCGTTTTTTCATAATGCTTTTTATCGAGCTATTTGTCCATCGTCTTCAAAAATTCTGTAGGCATGAGCCTTAATTAGCCACAGTTTAAGTTGCTTTACAAAAAGTATCTCATATTTTTTTAGATTCGTAATCAAATACGCTACTACTAGTAAACTTGTTTTATTGCCTATTAAAAAAAATTACATTTGACCATTTCTGATTAAAAAAAATTTGTGGATAATATGGAATTCGAAAAAATTGCTACATAACATTTAACGTGTTAGTTATTTCTATATTTGTTAACAATCTATCTTATTAAACGATAACGTCTGCGATATATGTTATAGAAATTTATATTTTAAAATATTTACATTACTCCTTAGGTAACTATGAATATTCATAAACCCTACTTCACTTGCTTGCATAAGCTAGTGCTTTGAAAAACACAATTTCACAAAAAAATTAATTTTTCTCTTTCTTGGAAAAACTTATGCAGCATTATGAAGCGAACAATAGAACAAACGCGAAAAGCGATGGAACATTCAAGCGGCCCAGCGACAGGGGCAGAAGCAGCAGCAGCGTCGGTGGCTCGGCAGCCCACATGGGTACCCCATTGGAGAAAAAAGACCCCTCTCTTTCTCCGCGGCATTAAAGGTGGAGGAAGAACCGAATTCGTTCCCAAAGCCCTGCCTTTCTATTCTCCACAAACCTTCATGGCGGCCACTCCAATAAAAGAGAGCCATCCCACCTTTCCTCACTTGCGAGACTGTACATAGATTCTGCAAAAAAGGTAGGATTTTTTTCTTCGTTGAAAATTCTTCGTTGCGGATGAAAATGCGGCGGGTTTCTCCTCGTTAGTAAACTAACGGGGAGCATCGAAACGAGGCTTGATAGATGCTTAGAAAGAAGTTCTTAATTGAATTCACACTCGGTTACTGTTCGTGCTGGTTACGAATCGCCGAGTCATTCAGCGCTGATTTTCTCCGAGATTCCGCATCCGACGCCAATGGAAGCACGCTGTTTTCTAAACAGTACTTAATTAATTTATTCAACATTGAATACTTCAGTCAGCTTACAATTAAACTAGATCTAATTAGGCTCCCTGAAGTAGGAATCTGTATTATGATTAAAAATAAACAGCGTAAACAAATGTGGATGCAATCCTGAAGAAAAATAGTTAACTAATTTGTCTATTAGTTTTATTATAAAAATATTCAAAAACACCTCGACTTGTCACGAATATGTAATTTAATGTAAATAAATAAAAAAAATAGTTCTATTAAAATAATTTAAGCAGAAAGTCTTCAAGTGTAATTTAAAATAAAATATTTTTGTAAATATAAATTCAATTGATTCTCATTTAATGATTCGACCAACTTCTCAGTGGACAATAAATTTATAGTTTTATAAGTTTTGTTAAAAAAATTACCGTCCTCAAAACCTTACATGCCAAAAACCAAAAATTTATTGCGAATTCACTGCGCATCAAAAATAAAAGCGGACTCAAGCGGCATGAGCAAGATTATTAAGAAACGATCAGCATCCCGGTTGTAATCTAAAATTCATCCCACGCGCGAGAGATACAAGTTTTTCATTTCTCCTTGCGGTATAGAGATCGGGTGAGACTCCATGAGTGCGCGAAAATTCCTTCTTTGTTCGGCGCAAGGACAGCGTTTATACGGGAGCAAGCGACGCGAGCTTGCTTTTCCCGCTGCAGAGGCTGCCGGCGCCTCGCGCAACGCTACTCGTGGGAGGGCAAAATCAATAACTCCAGGGTGAGGGTGCGCGGCGCAGCGCGAGGCGCGCGACTCGGAGACGCCGTTGGAAAAAGAGCGGCCCTCGCGGACCGACGTGGGGGAATAGGGGCAGGGGACTGGAGCGGAACTTTTAATCTGTTCTCTCTCTCCTCTCCCCTCTCTCTTTCTCTCTCTTTCCCTCTCTCGCTTATAACGAGACGCGAATGTAGGGCGGGTCCGCGATGCTTGTCAGCGTCCCGCCGTCGCCAGGGACATCCTCGTATCCTATCGGTTCCCCTCCCCCCACCCCTCTCTCTCTATCTCTCTCTGTTACTTCACCCCTCAACGTTCTCCAAAGTATTCGAACTTTACTTACCTAATGCAGAAATAAAAGCAAAATTGAATTTTTAAACTACTTAATAAATTTATTTTGTAATAATGAAATAATTAAATTGTGATCATATTCTATTTCAGATAGAAATAAGCTAACATTAAAGAAATAGTTAATTAAAGTATTTTTCATTCAATTTAGTAAATAGAACCAATATGTACTAATTCAAATTCAGGAAAAGCCTTGCAACTTAATGCAAGTATCATATGAAAAATATAGTGTGAATTTATTTACTAAAAATAATTGAATAAAGAAGTTAAATTCAACGTTAGAGATTAGGATACAAAATGACACTATCGATGCGCTTCTTATAACGATGGGCTCATTGATTTTCTTCGAATCATTGTCGAACTATCTGTTTGTAGTCCCCGAAGATTGGATTGATAATCAGTTTCCGGTACCTGTCGGTAAGCTTTTGTACACGTTGATGATACAATGTCTTAAGAATCTGATAAAATATACTACTTGCATTACTGTATTTTAATACGATTTCTAGTGTTTATTAATCGTGTGGTCTCAGTTCGAATTCATGAAAACATATTTTTGGAATTTTTGAAACGATATTTGAAATAAAAATGCAGCAGTATTTTTAGTACTTTTTAGTAATTTATCACTAATCTCGACAAAGCCTGCATTAATGATCTGCATGTGTGTATGGCGCTATGAAAACTAGAGTTGAAACCGTATTCTTCAACATGTCTTGTGAATGTTTCCACAACGTTTAAAAACTGGAGCGAAGTTTGCTCATAACACTTATACCTCTGACGCTTCTAGCGCCATCTTGAGTTAAGGGGGATCTTGCACAAAACAAATAATAGGAGGATTCATTGAAACTTGCAGAACTTATTATTTATTGCTTGCACAAACTGGCGCAAATAAATTCTAGGCCTTTTGCCGAACAAATAAATTAAAAATATATACTTAAAATGTGCAATTTTATCACAGCTCTTAGGGGCTGTTATAAAACTTACTTTTCGTAAGTAAGTGACTTCTGGTTATAGAGAGCCGTGCAAGAGCCCCCTCAAAAGAAAAGTCAACACCTCGAATGTAAATAGTTGTTTAGCTAAGACTCGCTTGAGGTAAAATTTAACAAATTTCACGCGGATCTCCGAAAACCCGAAAGAAATTGATATCACCAGATAAAAATCCCACGCAGTTCCATCCTTCAAGAGATCCTGTGTCTAATATACCGTAGTGATAGAGCCATACTGCACAAGAGAACCGTCGTTCTTCCTCCCAGATCTTACTAACATTGTTTCGTTTTGAATTATCGAATTAGAAATCTTCATGCAGCTTATCGAGCGAAGGAAGTCAGTGTATATAAAAATTGTCATCATTTTTACTCTGTATTACTTTTCGAGAATTGCGCATTAGTTGCCTGCAATCATTCCAGACGACTTTTAAGCAGTGGGTCATTCCAGATCAGTGACGTTTTCTCTACCGCCAGCAAGCAAGGTGACTGACGTTCTTCGGAAAGAAGCTAAACCCTGCATATAACTTAAGATTTGGCAATGATAACCAAGTATTTCTTTGCTTAGGCATATTGCCTACTGACAATGAGTCAAATGCTGTGTACATTTACCTTTATCGTAATATAAAAGAGGTATATTGGTATAAGATTAGCTTGCTAAAAATTCTTCACTCATGCTATGAGTACCTGAATAGGGTTCTTTGCATACGCTGCAGATGCGTACAAAGTCTAACTTCCTCTTACGTAACGCAATTGCTTCCTTGAATGCTTGCTATATATAGGCTTCGGTGGAAGTTTTAACTCGACATCTTTGGACTAATTCAATCAGCACACCAAATTTTTGCCTCGATGACCGCGGCGGGTCCTCTGTATGTAGTTGGAAGGGTAAATGGATTCGTAAAATCGCTCCGGGAATCACTTCTGCCTTTTGTTCTGGATTCTTAATTCATAAATAGCTGGCAATAAAGTTTCCAAGGGTATTTTGACCACTCTTTTCGCGACAGAACCGCACAGATTTCATCTTTGAAAGGCAAATTTTTGAATGAATGCAACCGTAATAAAAATCCTTTAAATTCTTGGGTTCATTCCTTCTAATGAGGTATAGGAATTTCATCAGCTTACTGAGAGAACCGAACATATCTTGTGATCATAAACGACCCGTCAATAAAATATACCTTTTGAGTTTTGCGGTCGAATACTCAGTGGTAACCACGTCTAGTTTGGGGGTTTCCCCATGTCTAAATGGCGTCGCGTCGTTTCCCACTTTCCCTATCATAAAATGTACCGTTTCTTCCGGGTTTTAAAGGGACCAGGTATGATGCGTCGACTAGATATGCGCTATGTAAGTACGTCTGGTGCGAAATTACCGCGGCACCTATCAGAAATTTTTTTAAATTTTGGGATCGTGAACGCTTAACTGTACTGTTTACGCCTAAAAGCATGCATTTTTTGTATTTAATTCATTTACTAAAATTATCAACGGGCGCGAGATAACCAATTATAACGAGACTCCCAAGAATTTACGCGCAAGAAGCTGAAGGCATGCTATTAAGATTTTATGATTATCGGTGGCAAAAGATTTGTCCGCGAGACTCGGCTTTGCCTCGGGCGCCAACATTACGCAGTAGCTGAGCATCAACTTTCGTCTCTTGTACCATAATGTACTACTGTAGATTTAATATTTATTAAATATGTGCTATTTATATTTTAATTAACAAATCATCATTTTAAATAATATCTCCTAAACTAATAAGCAAAATATATAAATCTATCTTGACAATAAGTTTGAATCTGTGTACACCGCGTGAAAGCGCATTTAATAATTTAGTAAGTAGCGCCAAAAAAACACCAAGATGAAAGCTACGAGTTGGATCGTCGACAGTTGTGCCGTGGCCGGATTTGCGTGAAATAGAAAAATCGAACTAGAAAAAGAGCAAGCAGGAAAGAGACAGATTTGGACGAGGAGATACACGCCAAAGAGACAAGCCAGGGGAAAAAAAGAAAAGAAAGTGCCTTAAAAGGGAGATGAGAAAGGGTGCTGTGCAGTGATAGAAAGGGACCAAGAGAGAAAGAGGGAGAGAGAGAGAGAGAGAGAGAGAGAGAGAGAGAGAGCGAGAGAGAATCGAAGAGAATAAGAGTAGATTGTGGAACGAGCAAAGTCGAGAAAGAGGGAGAAAGAGCTACACGCTGCATGGCTCTCGGAGAAAATCATTAATCACCTTCATGTCACGGCTAGCACCGCACCGCCAGGGGTACCTTACTAAGGGTACACACTGTGCATCTCCTCCGCGTTTCCCTCCCCCCTTTTAGCTTTCTCTCTCTCTCTCTCTCTCTCTCTCTCTCTCTCTCTTTCTCTCTCTCTCTCTCTTTCTCTCTCCTGCTTTTCATTTCTTTATATGACTCCAGCGCAAAACGTACGAGAGCGCAAACCGGCCGCGGTTCCGCTGAGTTGCTCCCGTTCGGTTAGCACCATGGCTTCGCCCCGGTATGAAGACGCGGAACAAGAACACAGCCGCGGGAAAGAACTGAGGTATTTACGCCCCCCAAGGAGAGCGGGCCGTCTACGGATTAGTGAGCGCATACGCGCGATATTAAACCTGGTAGGCACAACAATGATATTCGATTTTTCACTGCCGCTGCGTGACTAAGGTTTTCATTGATGCGGAGGCACGGATGCGCGTATATACACCCACCATTGTCGCGTGGATTACGCGTGCGCGGGCGATTATGTTATCTCGATTAGCGGTGAAAAAAAAATTACCTATACGATGTATATCCTCGCGGACCGCGGTTGAGCGGGTGCTCACTACTATTCTGATGAAGATTGATTTTTAATCGCTCTCCTCTTTTTATTCAGGGTGTTTTAAAAATGGAAAAATAATACAGTTATAAAATTGTTGCAGATAAATGTCCCATCAAAATGTAATCGAATGTTCATGGAAATTGATAAATTGGAAAAGTAATTTGTTTCTTACCTTTAGCCAAGTTGATCCACTTCTTGTTGCTTTAAATGCAACAGCCCTTAACTCATAACTATCTCGGTGAATATATATTATATACAATCTTGGCTACTGGAATCATAAATTAGTCAGCCATTCAGTTTTAGCATACAGGTAACTCATAAATTTTTATGGCGATGTGAGCAGACTTAATACCATGTTTAACAATCTAGTACACAGCATATCTGAACAAATTATCACTGAAAAAGAAATATGTAAAATTAGTTACATGATTTAAACATTATTCGAGAAATATTTTATTTAATAATGTTAAATATTTATAGAAATAATGTTATGAAGTACATTGTTAGATTCACATTTATATAAGAAATCTTGATTAATTATCAATTAGGATGATAAATCGTAAAAAATCTACAACTAAATCAAATTCACTCCATCTAGGTACAATTTTGTTTCATTTACTAAATTCAATCAACACGCACAACAACTCAAACGCACAACATTCGCCTAACCGAAACATCGTTTAATTAATAATTTTTTCGACTCATTGCCTGTGAGGTGGGATGGGGTGGGGAATGGTAGACAGAACTCGCCGCTCCGGCATTTTTCCGCTGCTTCTGAGAAATGAGAGTAGCCTCAGCACGAACGAGCAGACGCATGAATTACGAACATGGGACTTCGTTATTGATACGTGCGTCGAACGTGAAGAACGACGCGCGCCGGTGCATAGCGCGAAATCGTAAAAAGAAGCGCCGTGCGTGAGTCTAATTACCGGTGGAGATGAATATCGGCGGCTTGCAAACGAACTGAGCGTGCCCCCGCGGAGCACGGGTTGATAGGTCGTCAGTCAAAGGCGCACGAGCGAGCCGCGGCTTTTCACGTGGATTCTATCTCGGCGCTGGCGAGCAATATCGCCGCGAGGAGTCCCGTGTAATTAGTTTTTCGGAATTAATGCAATTTCTGTTCGCGTACGCATGCCGCCGAGCGATATTCATTACGCTACTTGATTTATTTTTTGCATCTCTCCTCAGTTGTTTGCCGTGTGCTGATTTTTCCTATTAATCTTATGCTAACTGTAAAAATATATTTGTATTTTAAATTTTATAGCACTCTAACCTCAAAATGGCAACTTTAATGCCAATTTTCGGCCCTCGTGCTATAAAATATCGTATAGTA
>UXGC01001026.1:0-38700 GCA_900480045.1 Eurytoma adleriae
AGCCAGCGAACTTCGAATGTGAATGGACACTTGAAGATGACATGAGGCTTTTAAAAGGAATTTACTTCCATGGTATGGGCTCTTGGGAAGTGATCAAGATGGACGAAAATTTAAAACTAGGTGATAAAATACTTGTAAACGGGAGTAAGGCACAGATAAAACGTATACAAGCTCGAGGAGAATATTTGTTGAAAATCTTAAAAAAGCAGATGGACCAAAAGCATGGAGTGGTAAGTTACTAATCATCATATCTTGCATTTATTTCATCCTACTATTACTTCCATTCCTTGAAAAATCCATTTCCTTTGCAGAATAATCATTGTTACAACTTTTCTTTTGACCTCTTATCCCAGGTATATAAATAATAATTATTTCTTTGCTATCCTTTTTTTATAAATTGACAGTGTTTGTTGTGCGCAAAATATATTTTAATGTATATTTGATGTATATTTCAGCAGAAACAAAGAAAACCAAGGAAAACGAAAGACCTAAAATCAACAATTACTAAAGAAACAATTGAAGAAAACGAAAGTTCTGGGGAAGAAAAGAAACACAAGCCAAAGATTGAAAAGGTATGATTAACTAAATATTAACCAAATACACGTAAAATATTAAATATTTAAATAATTAAAAATTATTTTTATTTCATAGGTTTTAATAAAAAAAGAAGAAGAAACAGTCGTTGTAAAGAAGGAAATTAAAGAGGAAAATGAAGTCGTAGAAGATAAAAAGAAAGACAAAAAGGTTAAGAAAGAAAAGAAAGAAGGAAAGAAAAATAAAAAAACTAAACAGTCTGGACCAATGCATTTTACTGCTAACAATGAACCAAGAGCCCTTGATGTTCTCGGGGATTTAGATCCATCGATATTTAACGAGGTACGTAGAAAAATATCTAAATTATTTAAAAAAAAATCACATTTTTATTTACGAAGGAATCATTTATTTTTAGTGTAAAGAAAAGATGAGGCCCGTTAAAAAAGCTCTGAAAGCTTTGGATAGGCCTGATCAGACTTTGAGTGAATCAGAGCAAGTAGCTCACACTCGTCAGTGTCTTGTACAAATCGGCAACCAAATAAATACTTGCCTTTCGGAGTATAAAGATCCAGAACAGATAAAAGAGTGGCGTAGCAATCTATGGTACTTTGTGTCTAAATTTACAGAGTTCGATGCTAAAAAGCTTTATAAATTGTATAAACACGCAACGAAAAAAGGTGACGGAGGTGGCAGCGCAACGTCTAGTCCTGAAAAGAAAGAAGAGGCTAATCCCACTACGAAGGTAACAAATTATAAAAAAGTAAAAAAAAAGAATAGTCTCATTATTAAAGAAACAAATACTCATGAAAATAAATTTTAATTTAACAGAAGCACGACGATAAACACAACTCGAAAAATCAGTCAGAAAGCGGTGTCAAAGAGAGCCGACCGCTAAAGCGACGCGCAGACGATTCCGAGGACAACTCGAACTGCGCGATCACGAAAAAGCATGCGATTTCGGCGTCGGCACTGGGCAATCTCGGCTCGTCGTCCCTCACGATCGGTGCAATTACGATAACGCCGGTGTCGTCGAATCAGAACTCGACGACGAACACGACGAACAGCAGCGAGGCGGGCTCGAGGTACAGCAAGGACTCTAAGGACAACGGCGGCAAGCACAAAGACTCTAAACGGGATAGGGAACGAGAGAGGGACAGAGAGAGAGATAGGGATAGGGACAGAGATAGAGACAGGGAAAGGGACAGAAGCCACGGTGACAGGAGTATGGACAGGCTGGGTGGCATGAAGGATGAGAGAATAAGGAGAGACAGCGGCGGATACCTTGGCGGACACTACAGTGGCGGCAGAGACGAGGAACACTGGATGTCCAGGGATAGAGACCCCCGCGACGGAAGGTATGATTAATTTCAATATTTTTGATACCTGTTCACTTGGATTTTATATTTAATACAACGAACTTCTCAATATTCTTAAAACTTAAGGGTAGAGTGAGGTGAAAAAATGCAAAAAATGCATTTTTATCATTTAATTTTTTTTTATAATGTTTTAATTAAAAATTCTGAAAATAATATAAATTTAGAACTTAGATATTTTTATTTTATTTTTTTAAATTTTGTCATACCCGACAATTCAAGTGAACAGGTTCATAATCCCTTGTAGAGACTTGATTCAAGTTACTATTATTTTTTATTTAACTTTTTATTTTGTAGAAAGTTATATCCCTTAATCCACACATGTATGATGCACTCACATATAGTTCGAAATTATTTCAGGTTCGGAGATCACAAACGCGATAGGTTTGATTCCTACGGTAGGATGTCGGGAGGTTATCATCGAGACAGAGATCGAGATCGGGACAATCGTATGCACATGAACGACAAAAGAGGAAGGTAAGCAATCGTTTAATTCTAATATTAAAAAATTAGTTCTCAGTTTTAAAATACCCTTGGAACTTTGTTCTCCGATAATTATAATTATTAATCCCATAGGCATTTAAACGCCTTGCATTTGTGTACACTAGTTTTTACTTTGAATTTGAATATAAATTTTATTTCACATTTTATTTGCATGTTATTCTCCATGCAAATTAGCAACTACGAATCAATGAAATAAAATACATTAAAAAAATAAGTACAGAATTATTCAACAGCATCAATTATATTTTCAGCGATTATTATAGGTATCCTGGAGGTCCAGGTGGCTACGGCTACGGCGGTCCGGGTGGCTACGGCGGTGGTGGCGGCGGCGGCGGAAGCGGTTACCCGCCGGACGTTCCCCCCGGTCACTTCCGCGGCAGCGGAGGAGGTCGCAACTATCCTAACGACGGCTACCAGGGCGACTGGCGGCCCAACAAGGACTACCGCCGGGACTACGACAGACCGCGTCCGCCGCCCAACTCCAACAACTCTTAGTACTACGGCCTCACCTCGCCGTCCTCGAGTTTGTGACGCTAATGTGCTTTCGAGTGCACCGAGAGGAACGGAGCCCCGCTCGCTCTCTCTCGGCCCGTGAGAGTAGTACTCTTGAACTACGTGAACCGGTCCCTCGGTCTCGCTTTCACACGCTGAAAGGAGGGCTGACTTCGCACGAGCGCGTGGTTTTTTCGGGGGAGAACGTTGGAAGTGTCCACAACGTAGGCAATTGGGACGAACTCTTTTTCCCAACGTACACCCACCCGCATCTCGGACAATTGCGATTTTATAAGTGTACATCAGGGAATTGCCGTGCAAAGAAAAATGGAGCGCCAAGACTCGCGAGTAAATATTTTTATCTACTTTGAAGACAATGGGGAATACGTAGCAGTATAGAATAAAGCGATACGTAGAGAGAATATACTTTTTCTATATAACAATTGAAGATAAATATTTTTGTTTGATTTTTTTCTTTTTTTGTTAAATTTTGCAACGAAATTGTGCAATTTTATTAATACCACGGTAATATATTTTTCGATATTCGCTTATCTTCGATTATCGGACATTAATTAGTTTTTTTTAGTAAAATGAATGATGCCTTCCTTTATGACGTCAGTGATGCATAAAATGAACGCTGCATTTCCATTACTAACCAATGTATATTCAATTTAAGAAAATTAACGTTTCTTTGTACAGTATGTGTTGATCGTAATGCTAATGTGCGCATCGGCAAGTGTTGCGCAGTTGCCTCAAAATATATTAAAAAACTTAAAAAAAAAAAAAGAATCGATCATCGTCACAGTCGAGGCAAGCGAAGCGAGTATATTTTTTAAAACCGACAATTAGATTTAGTTCGAAAGACTTATGCATACATATATAAATATATATATTAACGAATATACATAAGGAACTAACTATTTAGTTCGATAGTGCTCTATCATAGTAGAGTGGGTGGATTCCATCGGAATGTGTTGTACAGCAATGTCTTTTGAAGTTTTTATAATGAGAGCAATTCTCTTTGTGTAAAATTATGTAAAATTAAGGACGTCAATCGACTGCAGTTTTGACGACATAAAAGAAAATAAAATAATTGTACAGGGAACAGAACGGATTCAAAATTTGTATCTTTTTTCACCAACGCTATTGTGATCCCCTTAGTTTTACGTATATGAATTACGTACATACATGTCTTGCGATCCTCGCGCTTGCTTATCATATCTGCACTTGTATCATTCTTCGAATTTTTTTCTTTTTAACACGATCACGCTATAGTACTTGGGGTGAGAACACGAAATGGAATCGATTTTCACGTTTAGATTGCAAGTTAGTGTTGTTACTTTTCTTGATTTATCCAGCGAACAATTTTAAGATTTTATAACCGAAATAACGTAAGTGTTATGAATTATTTTTTTTTATTGTAAATGAAATACTTTTTGCAAGTAACGTGTGCATTTGTGTAAATAGTGAAGACGCGAGAGTTTATTGACATGGAAGCAACCATTGGCTGTGATGTCCATCACAGTGTTTATTAATAATGAATGAATGCTGTAGAGTCATAATGTAAAGTTATAATAACGCAACAAAGCATCACAGCCTCGAATGATTGTAGTAGTTTAGATTTATAAGTTTCTGAATAACATTCACCATGCAGATTTATAAATATAGTGATCTGTGTTTATAATTTATTATATCATATAGTCGAATATAAAATCATGGCGACATGAAATATGCCGAAGAGTTTACTGTATATACAATAATGAATAAGTAAATAAAGTAATTGTAATGATAATGCAATAATATAGTTATTTGATTTTATACGAAAATTTTCCCTCTTGCCCCCCTTTTTAATGATTGATTGATCAATTTTTATTAACATTTATTTAATAAAATAAATGTTAAGATTTTTTTATTTTCATTGAAATTTCAATTCGAAAGAAAATTGTACAAATCTAGTATTAAGAGCACACATGAATATGTGAGACCTTAATTAACAGTGTAACAGAAATACAGAATTTTCAGTTGAAATAAAAAGAAAATTAAATCTAACAAGAGAAAACTTACATTACATTTGAAAAAATTTTTGTTTTAATTACATAAGATTTTTGCCCATGAAGATAGATCTAACAAAACTATAATATTTTACAGGCAATGTAGGCAGTAATTTATTGTTATATCGAATTATTAAAAATAATTATTGTTATATTGAAACCATTAAAAATTATAATAAGCTTAACAGAAATGTCGCAAATTGATAAAACTTTTTTAAAAAAGTATTTATTGGGGATCATAATTTATTTAACTATAAGTGAAAATTGTTTAATATTTATTAAAAAATGAAACTAGTCAATAATTTAAAACTGATTTGATAAAATAAATTTAAATTAGTGTTTCAATAAAAATCTCATTATCCAAAGCAACAAATTCACACCTTAAGTATAAACTACCTTAAATAAGTTAAATTAAACTCAAACTAGATAAATATTATACGTATAGTCCTCAAAAAAAGATTCAAGATTTCCGGTAGAACATATATACATCGCGAATATATTTATATTCTGTCGATACAAATATAGCACATTAGCACCGCCGGTGATGGGCATCCATCCAGGCTTCACCCCCACTCTGCGCAACCGCAGTGCGCGGGTGGCGGTAGTGCACGCTTTTGGTGCATACCAATTAATTGAATTCAAGTATTTAGTGCTTTACTTATTACTTTACTACGAAGATATGCTAAAAGTTACCATAAGAGCCGCTGCGCTCTCATTATTACTACGAGAATAGATGGCGCACTTGTTCCGTAATTAAGTAACGCCATCTCTTGATCGTGCACCACCCGGCCTATTGCACTTAATTCCGTTATCCGTACGACACCAGTACACCAGTCAGTCAGTTTGGTGCTGTGCGTCTCGGCGGAACGCGTCGTCTTCCTTCGCGCGGCGAATTTGCAACGTGCATACACACATACGCGCGCGCGAGTGTCGACCGCCGAGTGCCCCACGTCCTTCTCGTGTCCTCGTCGACGCTGACACGCGGGGTGTACGCCGCGAGCCGATTTTATAACCTCCATTAAATCTAGTCGCGCGTGCTCCGGAAAAAAAGGGAGCTGGACGCGCACCGCCATCATGAACTCGCTGATGAATTACGGCAGCGACGGTGAGAACAGCGACGATTCCGATGACGCGAAGGTATACACGCTTATACGTAATTTCATCTTTGATAAATGCTTTATCGATTCGCTTTGATAATTGGGGTGCGAAAGGCTTTGTGTCGTAAGACGGATATAAGTACTTGCTACTGTGCGAGAAACATGGCTCGCCAGTGAATTGCCAGGCTTTGTGTATAGTGGGCGGCCATGTTGTTTTTGAACTGAGCGAAAATCAATGATTTAGATTTTCTCAGCTATTTTATTGCGAATTATACTTATACCGGTTTGATTTTACTTCATTACATTATTTTATTGCATTTGGAGTATGATTATTTTACCAGTTTTCTCTTGCAGTTGTGTGTGTAAAGTCAGTATAAAAAAAATTGGTTAACGTTATTGGGTTATTATATTACGTTATCAGTTATAGCATTTATTGATTTAAAATTCTATTATTTGATTAACAGTGTACTGTTTTACTAGTTTTACTAGAATACTACTAAAATGATTCTAATTAAATTAACATGTTCCACGTAATATGTTTATCGGCTCCAATGTTTATTTCATAATATACCGTTATTTTAGATGTCTAATCCTGCAAGCAGAACGGGCAACGAAACCAGGAGAGCCAGTGACGCAATATACGATGCAGTTCCAATGGACATGAGTGAGGTATAAATAATTAATATATTTTTTATATATCTTTCTTCTATAAATAGGATTATAAAACAGATCTGGCAGGGACTCCTATATTTCTCACGAACCTGTTTAAAACAAAAATGGACATACCTCTTTCATCCCTTTTTGTTTAAATCAGTATCTTCTTAAGATTCATCTATTTATTATTGTTTCTTATGTTATTTGCGGGTGATAATCTCCTTGTTTTGGGTAGTCACTTAAGTGTACTTTAAGTTTATTTTATTCAATACACACAAAAACAAGAGGGTTTTTTTTATATAAAAATGCATATAAATAAATGGGTTTAGTACCATTTCGTGAGATAATATTAACACGTAGCTCTGTTCGTAATTCATGATACAATATCTACGCACCTCGGCAAGGTCAGTGCTGTACGAGGGTCTTTCACAACTACCCCAAGTCCTATTCCGAAGACTTAGGTGAGTAGAGCAAGCTGCCAGAAGGTAACAAAACACTTACAAAAAAAACATTGAAATGACCATCGTGGATATGTTAAAACGAGGATTTGGTATTATGTATTGATCCATCCTTAATTAAATTCTATAATATTATATAAATATTTTAGAGAAAGGCATGATTGGTTTGCTTTAAAGCATCCATGAGTAAATCTAAAGATTTACATAATATTTTGCCTGAAACTAGAAAATTCATTTTTTTATTTCTCTACATGTTTTAAATGTATTATTTCCTTTAAAAGAAATAATATTTACAGTTCAAACAAATAAAAAATTCAATGCTTTGTTAGTCTTTTTTTTGTAATTGAAATGTTTGAAAATTTAACTAACTAAAATAAATGTATATTCTTTGTTTTGAATGTACAAATAATTTTAAGCACATAAAAATCAGGAAACCATTGGGTTTTGGAAGTTATAATAATAATTTTTAAATACAAGATACCTTTATACACTATTATTCTTATTAAATAAAGATATTTTCTTTAGGAAAGCAATAACAACAACACATCAGACGATTCGGACAATGCTGCAAATCCTGTCAGAGTTCATGCCTCAGGATCAAACCGAAGCAATTCTTCAAGGAATAGTTCTTCAACCTCGGACCAGAGGTATACTGGTTTGCCTTTTAATACTTTTAATTAAAATTTAAAAAAAAGAATATTAAAATTTTTTTTCAAGTATTTGATTCACTTTATCTTAATTAGAAAATAATTACTTTAGAGATTATCTATTTATTAGAGATAAATATTAATTTGTTTTATTTATATTTTCTTTTTATTTACTTTATTTGAGTTAATAATTCTTATAATATTTATTTAACTATATAAAAATGTAATTGAAATAAGTACTAAATGAAATACTGAAGTACAAAACGAAAATACTGCTTCTTTTTTGCATCAAGTTTTGAATACTTTGATTAAATCTTATGTTTATTGAACAGCATATTAAGTATTAAATTAATATGCAGTTTGATATTATTAAATGTCTACTATCACTTTTATTATATTAGATATATTTGTATTTATAGATTTACCTTTAAATACAAATAGTATCAAACTGTAAATAATATGAAAAAAGCTATAATTTTTTTGATCGAATATTTAAATTTAAAATTAATATCAATGTAGTGGTGAGTATGATTTAATATTTTACTCATGAAAATTATAGTTTTTGATTGAGCAATACAAAATGATCTCAATGAATTCATTATTTTGTCATTTTCAATTACCTAATTGGCTACAGTCTAAGATCATAATATTAAAATAACTACTTCAATGAAAATTTAGAAAGTGGAAAATTCAATTTATTAAAAAAATCTTTTACTGCAAAAGTTCAGAATTTTTTGTCAGTTAAACATGTTTGCTGACTAATTCTAAGTTTTTAACTGTATTCCACTTTTAAATTTTTAACTATGCATATTAAATGCATTCATCCAATCGCACGATTCGTAAATTGAATTTGATAATAATTCGAATCTGTGTGGTATACCCCTGCAGAACGTAATCGTTTTACAGGCGAACAGAACGAGAAGAGCATTCCAATTCTCATGACGATAATAAACACAGTAGCAAGTCAGATGCAAGCAAATCAGATAAAAATGAGAAGAATAGTAGGCATTATTCTGATAGAAGGCATGGAAGTGACCGCAAAGATAGCAAAGATTCCAAAAAATATGACGATAAAAAATCACGAGATGACGAGAAAAGATCCAAAGACAGTGAAAGACGAAAAGATAAATCAAGCAAAGAAGACAAAAGTGAAAGCAGAAGTGATAAAGATCATCATGATCGAAAAGACAGGTAACGTAACAGGCTTAAAAATTTATTTACTTACCCTGAAAATGTATTATTTCATTTCTTCTTTTTGCTTTTCAGAGATAGACGAGACGACAGGGATAGGAGAAGAGACAAGGAAAGGGACAGGGAACGGGATAGAGACAGGGAAAGAGACCGAGACCGAGAAAGGGTGAGGGACAGAAGTGGAGATAGACACAGAGAAAAAGACAGAGATAGAGAAAGAGATCGCGACAGAGATCGACGACACTCGAAGGATGAAAAAGCTCGTGACCGTCACAGGGACGACAGACGTTCGAGAGACAAAGATCGCACGCGGTCAAGGTCAAGATCAAGGTCGAGAGACCGTGGAGGGTCCCATAGATTCGGTGAAAGGAAAAGTAGTAAACTTGCACAGTTAGAGAAATTGGGTATAGAAATAAAAGCGGACGAATCTATGTTACACAACTCTCAGCAGCAAAGTTACTACAATCCATTAGCGACAGCAACTCAGGGGAAATACGCTGAACAAATTCAAAAGCGAAAATTGCTTTGGGCTAATAAGGTTGGTAATAAATTTATTAATTAGTCGTGAATCGTGTTGTAATAGAAAAAAGAGAAACTAAATTTGTCTATTTATACTTTCAGAAACAAGATGATAGCAAAAACACAGTCAGTAGTACCTCCACAGTAAATACATGGGTGGGTACCACATTTACGCATGACCAAGATGGAAAAGTGACAGCTAAGTTCAAGAGGCTTATGGGCATCAAGGGTGATACACCACCTGTACCAGCTGCTGGTGCAAAGCCTGACATACTAAAGAAGCAAGAAGAAATGTTCAATAACATGGAACAACAGTACGAAGTTGCCAGAGCAACAACACACACTCAGAGAGGCGTTGGCCTTGGTTACGCAAGTGGAAGTTTTCCTTTTCCACGATAAGTTCCAATACTTCAGACTTAAGTTGTGTATTATATAGAAGTTTTTTCAAAAGCAGCTGTACTTTATGCACTTTCAAAGAATATTGAGTAAGTCATTTTAGACTTTGTTAGCCGATCTTTGAGATGAACTAAAGTACCTCGAGAGCGCCTTGTATTATTACGTAAAATTTATGAAATTTTATCATAAAAAATATCTCAATAAAATGGAAATCTCTTTAAATACAAGTTTTTCATAATTGTCATTGTTACCTTGTGTGTGTGCATTATACAACAATTATTTATTAAATTTTTTTTAAGTTAAATATTTGTTTATTTGTGTCTGTAATTAAGCAAGTTTTTTTATTAATAAACCAGCTATTAATATTTTTATTTCCATCTTCTTTTTAAATACAAACTTTTTAATTTTATTGTTTATAACATTTTTAAAAAATCTGATACAAACCAAACAAAATCTTTACAAAAATCAATAAACTCAGTTTTGGAGCACAATTTTTATAAACGTTTCTATATTAATATATTTAATTTTTTAAATTGTATTACATTTTACATAAAATGCGAATTAATGAATTTTGTATTTAACAATTATATTGTCAATTGCACAAACTTTCTTCCAAAATTAAAAAAAATGCATGCTCCGAATTAATTTAATATAATTTGAACGTATTATTAAATTAAAAATTATTATTTTTAATAAAGATTTTGTTATTGAAAATGAAGGTATTAAATTCTAAAAAAAAATTTACTATAAAAATCACCTATTTATGTACTACAAAAATATAACGTTTTTGAAAATCATGCAAAATGCTAATTTAACTTCAAGTTAAATCGGAGCAGGATAGCACGACCCAATCAAAATTCCCGCTCACGACCGAGATTACAAAACCCCCGATAGAATCCACGAATCACCGAGCGGAGCGGTCGCCGCGATTGGTGCACCCTCGACTCGACGAATGAGCGCGCGGCAAGTGCGGAAAACGCGCCTATGGTTGAATTTGGCGGTCGGCGCGTGCGCCGCGATTGGCCGAGTCCGCCGTAGCCGGCGTCCACTTTGACGTTTGAAACGGGGCGCCCGCACTCGGGCAACATGGCGACCTAACGTTTGAATCCGGCCGTTTGCGCTCGCGAGTTGCTGCCGCTGGCCGATCGACGCACCTGCCGCCTCTCCGCCGACGCGCAGGAAGCGCGTTCACGATAAAAAAAAAGAAGAGGAACAGCGAGCGTGTGCCCCCGCGTGTCCTGCTCGTCTTGTCGCCCGAAGATTTGCACTAGCATCATGGAGAACTTCATCAGGATCGAGAAGATTGGAGAAGGTACATCTGCTGTTTTCTTCGCCTTCGCTGTGCTCCTTTTCTGTTTGTCTTACTGCTTTAAGAGTCCTGTGATGTTTTTGTTTATTTTTAAGGAAAGACGAAGTCGATCTATTGAGTTTTTAGATTGATTTATTTCATTATTATCAAATTGTGTTGTTTGAATTGATTTTTGTTTACATGTTTTGTTTTTTGCAAAAAGAAAAGTTTATTCAATTGTTAACAGTATTGATTGATTTTCTTGTTTGTTTAGGTACGTATGGAGTTGTTTATAAGGGAAAGCATAAGAAGACTGGCGAAATAGTTGCCATGAAGAAGATCCGTTTGGAGAGTGAAGATGAGGGTGTCCCATCAACTGCCATCAGGGAGATCTCCTTGTTGAAGGAATTGAAGCATCCCAATATCGTTAGTCTTATGGATGTTTTAATGGAAGAGTCAAAGCTCTACCTCATCTTTGAATATCTCACAATGGACCTTAAAAAGTACATGGACAGTTTAGGAAATGGCAAACTTATGGACCCAGGAGTAGTTAAATCATATTTATATCAGGTAAGCAAAACTTATTAATAAATAAGATTAAAGACAGTTAAAGTAAATAATGAAGGATTGTTTTTTACGGATAATTTTATTTTTCAGATAACTAGAGCTATTTTATTTTGTCATCAACGAAGAGTTCTTCATCGAGATCTAAAACCGCAAAATCTTCTAATTGATAAGAAAGGAGTTATCAAAGTAGCTGATTTTGGTTTAGGGAGGGCCTTTGGAATCCCAGTAAGAGTTTACACACACGAAGTAGTGACACTCTGGTATAGAGCACCAGAAATTTTATTGGGTGCTAATCGTTATACATGCAGTATCGACATGTGGAGTGTTGGATGCATATTCGCAGAAATGGCCACGAAAAAGCCCCTGTTTCAAGGAGATAGTGAAATTGACCAATTGTTCAGAATATTTCGGTAAACTATAAATAATCACTTGTTAATAATTTTTAAGTTTTAATTCATAATTATAATCTCTAATTGCAGTGTGCTAAAAACACCTACTGAGGAAATTTGGCCAGGAGTTACGCAACTCACAGACTACAAAGCAACATTTCCTAACTGGAAAACAAATAATTTACAGGCACAAGTGAAGACACTAGATGAGAATGGATTGGACTTGTTGGAAGCAATGCTGATATATGATCCAGCAGCCAGGATATCAGCCAGAGATGCATTGGTGCATCCGTATTTCGATGATCTAGACAAGAAGAAATTGCCAGCCTGTTGAGACACTGCCATTATAATAATTTACTATTATTCTGTGTTTTCAAGTTTCTGAGTTTTAGTCTTAATTTAATTTTTTTTAATATAAATGAGCATAATTTTATAAGATTTTAGTATAATATTTATCCTTTTAAATTTTAGTACAATTATCTCAAAGCTTATTTTAAATATCGCAATATCGTTTAGTGCACAATCAATGTCGATAAATTGAATATTAAAAAAAATTTTTTTAATTCTTAATTTGCTAATTTACAATAATATTATTATTGAAAAATTACTTTAATTAAGAAACTTTTAGAAAACATTTATATTTGAATGTAACAGTGTTAAACAATGTGCATTTAACATAATGGGTAACCAATGTATTACGAAGTTTATACATAAGCATATTGTAATATTTACAAACATTCAAATTTTGTAAAACTGTAAATAATGAGTTGTGTAGGTTCAATGTAGTAATAATAACTAGCTGCTCGTGTTCAGTCAAAATGAATTGAAAAATAATTAAAAATAGTTCATAGCTCAAAACTTCGAATATTCAACGTTTGAGTTGCAATAGATTATGTAGAAAAAATTGCTTTACTTTATTGTGCAAAAGCTTATTATTAAGTACTTACTTTTTTGATAATGTTACTGTAAAGTGTTTTTAAATTAAAAAATATACTCGGTCCGCAATAGTTTTCTTCACAATTGGTTTTTATCAGTAAATAATTTTTACTACCATACATTTTCGGACTTATAGCTATTATTACTAATTAAACAACGTTTACTTATCTACAAAATTATGTCAAAAGCTATATAGTATCCGACTACTAAATAAATATTTTTATAACAGCAAAATATTTGTTTAATCTAATGTTTCTTTTAATATATTGTTATAGAAAAAAGGCGCAATATTCAAAATTAAAATGTAACTATTCTACAAAATACTTTCGAAAGCGATCAAAAGTATGTAAACACCGCTCCACAAAAAGCGCAAAATCATTTATAAAACAGAAGTCAATGAACTCGAAAATGAGCGAATAAACAAAGAAACAAGAAAACAAACGAAAATTTCACTTGAGACCATCAAACGCACTAACGACGCTCATTGCTTTCGAGCCCCCGCCAGTCAACGGGCCCCTAATCGTTGGGCATCCGGCAAAAGGCATTTGTAGAAAATTGCCTTGCATTACCGCCAGTTTCTTTGAATCTCCACGAGCCTCAACGCCGATGCGTCATCCATTAAGTCGCGACGAGTCACACATCATTGCATTACGGTAAACCGGCCGTAGGGTTATCACCGCGCGCCGCGCGCACGCGGAGAGTCTGTCGTAAAGCCGACGCTCGCGGCTCTTCGACGGCCGGATCATATGCCATCTGCTCGCATATGCCGTTGGGTGCTCTCGGGCCGCCTGTAAATTTCGACGGATGTGCGGGGTTACCTTGCTTTCAAGGCTTCGCTCGTACGTCGATAATTTTTTTTTTTTTTTTTAGCGAACTTTCGCTCGCTTTCGGCGCTAAGTGTATCGAGATGCTTGAAAATATTGTGTATGTACCTACTTAGATTTTGTCATAAGTTTCTTGGTAATAGACTTTTATAATATTTAGTTTTAGTTTATATTATTTTAGTTTTCATCTTAATGGAAGATTCAATTTGAACTGTTATTATTGAACTGGATTATTTTTTTATAAGAAATCTAAAAATAATTAGAGAATGAATTTTATTTAAAATTAAGAAAATGATAGGTTTGAGTCAAAAATAGTTGTTCAAAGTAACAGCAGAGATGGATGAATTAGTCTTTATTGAAAAAGTGCGCAATTGTCTGTAATCTCATGGGTTCAATCGAAGTTTATAACGGGATGGCGTATAAAAACAGACATTAAATGAACTTGTACTTTTTTCAATGAATTCAGTATTGTTACTATTGCGACGATTTGATGGTGAATTAAAATTACGATACAATCAAATTCTATTTTAAAGATGCGATGCTTTTGAAGAATAAATAAAAGTAAAAAAGTATAGTTAATTAATGTTTACGCATATCAAAATTGTACTTGCATCCCAAGGAAAATTATTAAAGATAATTCTGTAACATCTTTATGTACCAATGACTCATATCATCTAAAAAATAACGACTCGTGACTCATACTGACTCAAGATAATCTAAAAAGTTTATAAATGTTCATTAATGCGAGATGAAATGGAATTCCATTTACCTTATTTTTAATTATGTTTCACACTGTTGCAAAAGGAGTTGAAATTGTAAACTTTTCAATAACAATCCATGGAACAAAATTTTGTTAAGTAAGAGGAAGAAATCGAAGTATTGAAATGAGCTTGATTTAACTTTTCGAATGTAAATAAAAAAAATGTTAATGTTCCATGAAGCTATTATTGATTAGGCTGAGTTCTATGGATTTTCCATTAAAGGGAAAAAATTCATGATTTAAAAAATGCAATAGCTCACACTTTCATGAGTTCATCGATTTGTTAATCGGTGTACTGATAAAGTTTAGAAAGTTTAAAGTTTACGCGTTGAAATGGTCTGGATGCCGGCAAATTTCGCGGAAAGTTGTATATTGCAAATATCGCATCTTTTTTAGTATTGTTAGTAAAATATTTCGGACTCTCTTAGGACAATAAGTTTGATGATTCAAAATCGATTGATTGATGAAGGCAATCGCTCATGTTATTAACTAAGCATAATATGGTTCTTTTTTTTAAATTTCAGGTTTTATTATTAAAAGAGGCGATGAAGATCCACTAGTTTCAGACATGCCAGGATTGGAACTCCTACTGCAGAGAAGCAGTGTGGATTGCAATCACGCAGGTCAGCCTGAGCAAGAAATGCTGTAACGCATCGATATCGACGCGGAAAAGTTATGGCTGGAACTACAACTACAAATGGTAGGATGTACACACGTGGAACAAAAGTGCAGATTAATGATGCACGCCAGAGTATCAACGGTGCCTTCATCAAACCAATACGCAGCAGAAGAAAGAATCTCATATTCAGGTAAATTCGAATCACTCTTTTGAAATCAAAGCGTAAATTAATTAAAGTGTAGAAATCAAAACGATTATTTTAGTAAACCCAATTCTTGAGTTATAAAATTAATTAGTAATTACGTATTCGAAGAGTAAGCAAGTTGTTGGAGTGGAGTACGTCGATCAAGAAACAAATAAAACAAAAAAACTTTACTCAAAAGAAGAAGTAATTGTGTCCGCTGGTGTATACGATTCGTCGAGATTACTGATGCTATCAGGAGTGGATCATCCTGCGAACGACCTTAAGAAACTGGGAATATCGGTACTCCAAGACTCACCAGTTTGAAAAAATTTACAAAACAGCAGATCAAAACAAAGTGGTATATGCATCGCTCATTCTACCGTATACAGTCCTTGAAGATCTCGTTTCACCTTACTGTAACTTGCTGTTTTCTTTGCGTTTCAGGGGAACGATACTGAAAATAATTTTCTCTACTGGATTAACGCACACGAGGAACCCACGTCGTACGGCAATCAAATATAGATAACGTCGCTTTCTTACGAACTTCCCACGAGAAACGCGCCTGTACGGCTGACGTTCAAGTCGCCTTCTCTTACGATAGGGGTATAGATTCGACAAGAGGGCCTACAATAAATTGACTTCAACAGATTCGTTATTCTCGTCGTTTTGCTGACACCCAAGAGCCGGGGATTTATGAATCTTAATCCCAAAGATCCGATTAACGGAGATCCGGAAATTCATCTCAATTTACACAGCGATGGGCGAGATGTCGAAGCTATCGTTGAAGGCGACGAGATGGTTTACAAAATTACGAAAACCGACGCTTTTAAGGTAGCTAAATATACGTACCCCAAAAAGTTACGTATGTCTACCGTATTATTTCCGTTTATATTAAGGTCAAATTTTTAAAAAGCAGACATGATTTAGTCATTTTTTCTTATGCGTTTAAAATTTGTTTATAATTTTCTTTTAAAATTTCTTAATTTACAGAGATATGGCTTCGTTTGTCCGTTCATATATTGCACCAGGCACTACCGAGTGTACTAGTAACTACGAGTGTTTAGCAGTCAATGCCACCATCAATTTTAACCATCCAGTTGGTACGTGCAAAATGGGACCGATTGGAGATCCTACAACGGTGATAGATCCACGGCTAAAGATGCAAGGTATTAAAGGTCTAAAGCCAATATTAATGGTCCAGTGATTATGATTGCTGAAAAAATCAGTGAAACGATATCTTAAAATCATTGGAAAATGATTTTAAGATATCGTAATTATATATCGTTACTATAATAATAAACTACTATTATAGTCATATACTCCTACTAAACAGAAGATTAATTTAGGATTTGCAGAGTATTTTTTAATACTCTTATTATAGTTATAAACCTTTAGCCATTTGTTAAACGTACGTATATTATAATTACGGGTTGATCCCTTCCAGTAACTATCACCAGAATACTTGTTTGTATACAAATTTTGATTTTTGTATTTTTATTTTAGGTCCAATAAATTTAATTAAAAGTTGAATACACCGAACACAACGAATCAGTATTAGAGAACAACCGCATAAAAAAAGACACATCAAAAGATTTCGGAAGAAAAAAATTGAAGCGACGAGATATGAAAGAACAGTAGTAAGCAAGAACGTGCACGTACGTATTTGTTGCGGCTCTTTTATCGAGCTTTCCTTCAAATAATCCCGCCAATTAAATGCAAAAAAAGTGCAACCAGTGCATACACCGCGCGCGACTACCAAGAAGTGTGTAAAGAAACGAAAAATACTACCGAGAAAAATGAAGCTTCACTTTTCTTCAACCAGTACATAAGCAAGACAGAGGCGCAGAACACACTCGTGTCGATCTGTTCTCCCAATAAAAACGTCGGTAAACTCAACAACCTGCGGTGACCACGTCCCCACCGCAGCTCCGAGTAGAAGGAGAAAGCCCGCTCGCAGCTGTTCTGTACTGTCCTCTCTCCCTCTAATATCGGTACTTGCCTCCTCGCATTGGACGCTCGGTTTATCGCCGCGGGTCTATGGGGGGAAGTCGTATAAAAGCTGCGGCGCGTCGAAAGAACTATTTACAGTATAGGCGACCCGCCGCTGGCTACGCGTCGCTCCTTATACACCCGCTGATCTTTCGCTGCCAGTAGCAAAGTGAGTTTTTTATTGTTCACTTTTTTTTATAGAGGTAGATCGATTCGTCCACGTGCTTTTTATCTGTTAACTTTTTTTTATCGGTATATTCATTTCCTTGGGTTTTTGCGCGCGTGTGTCATCGACTCTTGCGTGTAGGCGAAGTTTTCTTTATAGTTGCCTGAGTGATGGAAAATAGTTTCGTATTTTAAACGTAAATCTATGAATTTTGTATAAAACAAGTGTATATATGAATTTCGTTAACTAATTCATAGATGAGATATATAGTAATTGTACATATAATAACGATTATATAGTAAACAATGAGAAATAATTTGAAGGATTTTTTATAAAGTTTATGGTACTGTAATTTTAAGTTACTGACGACTTAAAATGAAACGTGAATCATTAATTAATTTAATTATTATGACTTTTATTTAATTACTGTTACTAAGAAACAAATATTGAAGTCTAGGAATTTCTAGAAAAGTTCGAAAAGTTCCATAATTACGCGTTAAATGTTTTACACGTCGGACACTTTCTAACCGAGAATCAGTCGAAAAATCAAAGCTATCGAATTTAATTTTTCATAAAGCATTCACAATACTTATTCATCAAACGCAAATATTACTTTAAACAACAAAAATCGATTTGAAACAGCTACCGCTTTCTTAAGTCACATAATTAAATACACCGATTCTCAGAAAAGAGCATAAGTTATAGCCGATGGCCGAAGAAAGAAAAAGTGTAGAAAAAAAAAATTACGTAAGATACGCAGCCGGTACGCCGGGGAAAATCCTTTAATGAAATAAGGGAGAAAAGATAGCGATGTGGAAACGACGCGCGCCGACGATGACACGCCGATCCACCGGTGCACAAGCGTCTCTTTTTTGCTCTTTCGCGCGTAAATAATAAATACCCGCGTAATTGCGGAGCTCGCTGTATTGTAGAAAGTTACGGGAGCGTATTTTCCCGCGAAACTATAGATCGCGCCCCGGCGCTCGAGTAGATTTTGTCGAAAAGGTCACGAAGAGATCGCGTAGTGGCATACACTTTGATAAATTATTATTCGATGAACGACTTGTTACCGCAATCGAAGCTGTTCTTGATAGCGCCCGGGGGCTTGGTGAATCACTGCCAATATTGTCGGGAATCTTAATCTAAAAAATCATTTTTCATGGTTTTCGATAATTTTTTTATTGATCAAAGCTGTGTTTTTTTTATTTTTTTTTACGTTTAATGTCCAGTATTATATCTGTTCCTTGATAAAATTATAATGTATTAAGTTTAAATAATTTACATAAGTATATTTTAATTTAACAATAAGATAAATATTTTAAAGGTTTGTACCTGTCTACATTTTTATATTTAATAAAGTCTAACGATTTGTCATTTTATAATTTATAAAGTGTAAATATTGTACATATAAAAAGTAAGAGTAATCTATACAATTTGAATGATCTAATATTTTTATTTTAATTCTCTAAATTAAATTGTAGCTTCCTGATGTCATTATACTTAACATAGATATTAAATTATGAAAAGGATAAATTTTTTTTTATAAAATGATAAAATTACGAAAAAAAAATTAAACGAAATCCGTGAAATTGTTTACCCGCGACTTTTTAGAAAAATTTAACGTTTAGATTATTAAACGTAAATTAACCATAACTCGTCTAAACATCAAACATTCTAAAAAACATAGCAAAAAAAAATGATGCCGTATCAATCGATAAGAATCACGTTTTACACTTAGTAATTACATACTTAAACATCCATGCAAACATCACAACTCCAGCTCGTAAAAAATCCGCTAACTCGCCGATACCATCATCCACTTACTCACCCGGCAATTACTCTTTTATTTTCTTCACAAATCAACATCTCCCGATAACCGCAGCTGAAAAGAAAAAAAAATTTACACTCGCTCTCAAATCGCATATCTTCCCACACAAAATAATCAGCTCCAACGGGAAAAGCGTACAATGATTCGAAAAAAGAGCGCAAGATCGAAGGAGATGTAGACTTCGCACGCTCGAGCGGCGTAAAGAGAGAGAATAAAAAAACGCGAGCGAACGTCGGGGTCTTCGGTCGACTTTTGCCCGGCCTCAAGGCGACGCGCGAAATGCCGTCGATTCAACTTGAACCTTCCCTCCGGCCGCTCGATCGCCAGTGCACAAACAACTACTCGCACTCGCGTCGAGCGCGGAGTTTTGCAACTCGCGGGGAAACGCATCTTTGTCTTCGCGAGTAATGCGGTCATTTCACTTATAGAATGCCGGGCTTCTTTTTTTTTTAATTTATTTCTTCTTTTTGTTTTTTCTTTCTGTTCTTTTTTGTTTTTTCGTTTCTTGTATTTCAGAGATAGCAGATTTTCGTGGGAATGGAAATTTAAAAAAAAAATCTCAATGGGTTGTGTGAGAAATTAATTGTTTTTTGCGTCATTGTTTCGAAAGTTCGGTCGTTCGTAGTAATTAAATTAGAGGTTGATTATATTACTTTTCAAGGATCCAGGTAAATTTAAGTAGTACGTATTTTGTTCCTTTTTTTAAGGATTGACTCAACCCATGAATCGCGATATGTACTACTGTAATAAGGTAGTTATTTCAAAATAATTATCTTCTATCTCATTTAATTGCTAAACTCAAATGTAAATTTTACCCTCGGTCGTAAGCTATTTTTTTTCCTTCCGCAGTAAAATAAAATTTGCGGATGTTTACATATTCATTTTTTTTTAAGGTCCGCTGCTTCTTTTGCTTTGCTGACAATTAGAACAACCGCCTAGTTGCGATGATTTATAAAACTTTGTGACGTATCTCTTTTTCCGTACAAGGAACTTTTCAGATTAAATAATCACGAGTGCAGTAATTGATGTTTGACATAAATATACTTGCGTTGGATATCAGAAAGTCGCAAAATTGATATTTAAAACTTTTTTCGCAAGTACGTAAAATCGGCATTTACTTAAAGATTAATGAATTAGCCACATGACTAATCCGTTGATGTAACAAAAAACTTGTATTTTATGCATTTTACGCAACCTGCAGTATTAAATTTTCATCACCTTTTGCGGAACTGCCGGTGTAATCAATGCATTTTTTGCCTTCTTTCAGTCCGTTTAATAGCTCTATTTATTTATTTACACGTTAAAACTTATTAAAATTCCACCATAAACTGGATAATTTCGATCTTCAAAGCGACACTAAAAATTGATGCACTAGTACTGTAATCATTTCATTTTGAAATTGCAGTTCTTCCTCAACTGCGTTAAAAAGTAAATAAAAAAATTCATAATTTTTAAATAAATTAAAATAATTAAATACCAATAAGAACTAATGGAAAATATTTTTATTATTTATTCTATTTGCACTAAAAATTAAAAGGTACAATTCTAAAGAACTCAAGTCTTCCCTCTTCAGCGTCCCAACAATATAGAGAGATAGATTTAATAATTTGAAAAAGCACTGATTATTCGATCTAACATTTAATTTAAAAAACAAAAAAACATCAATTTAACGACGATTTTAATTGATTTTCTTTTGCCAACAGATGAGGACCTTAACGGTGTGCGTCGTCTTGGCGGCATGCGTCGCAGTTGCGATCGGCCACTCTTACCACCTCGGAGCCTGTCCAGTCGTCGAGCCAATGGCTGGATTCCAAATGAGCAGGGTACGTACTCACATTATCCATTAATAAACCACTCGCTTCCTGCCACGAGGTACACCAAAATTTAATCAAACCACCTGCGGGCCTGTTTACTCACTCGAACTTTGTTCAAAGAACTTGTTTACGCTCGCGTGAATCGTACAATTACTCACATAATTTGACGTTTCTCTCTTTTATTCTTTTCAGTTTCTGGGAATTTGGTACGTGATTCAGAAGACGTCCACCGGTAGCAAGTGTATCACGTATAATTACACCCGAGGCGAAGAGCCGGGCGAATACGTTATCACGCAAGATTCTGACATACCTATATTAGGTGAGGCATCATTTACGCGTGTTATTATTGGAAAGCTGGTTTAGCGATTTTTTTTATCCGTTAGGAGATTATACTTTCCTTGTACGATTTGTACTTGTTGCATTGATACTGGAAAGGAAAAATGGTTGATGAAGTGCAAAGAGTGATAATTTAGTTAAAATACCTTGTACAAAAATTAACCATAAGTTGGTCAGAAAATGTATATTGTTTAAGTTTTTTACAGGGTAGTTTTGAATGTTTTTATGATGAAATTTCTTCCTGCACAATTGGAATAATTTTTATAGTAATATTGAATTAATTATTCTCTATGAAATCACTGAAATAATTGATACAATTTTAAATGAAGCTAAAGTGTATCAAATCCATTTGAAGATTTTTCGTATCGGGCATAACTGTATACTATTTTATTATTAAGTATCATTTTTTGCGTGTAAATTAATCATTTTCCAACCGTAAAATCCTAAAATAACCCACTACAAATCTAAAAATGATAAATTTTCTCCCAGAATTTCATTCTTTTTAAACATCTATTACGGATTCATCTTTACCAAATACATTAGTACACCTTGATTTATACAAATGCCTATAATCAATACATTTTCAATTTAAAAACAAATCCTTGAATTGATTTAAAAATCCTTTGATCGAAGTACGCAGAAAAGACATCGGACTAGATCCAAGTGCAAGAAGCTCGAGTCGCGGGGGTACCGTACCTATACGTCGTGTATACGCGCTTTATTTATAGAGCCAACAGCTCGCAGCCGAGGCGACGTGCATCGCTTCGGCCGCGGGCGCAATCGAGCCTGATGAGGCCTCGTCCGGGTCGGCCTGACGTCAAGTGGCACGAATTACCGGCTGTTTTGTGTGCGCATCATTACACGAGACACTCGCGACGGATCGGCCTCGCGCGTCCCGAACGACATTCCTCCTCTCATCCTCGCCTCTATCCGTCTCTCTTTTGCAGGCCTGACGTCGCTCAAGCACGAGTACCATTACACGGGCTCGTTGACCGTCCAGGAGCCCAGCGTGCCCGCCCGCATGACCGTGCGCTTCCCCCTCAGTGAGTATTATGCGACTATCTATCTTTTCTTTCTTTTTTTTTCTTTTTTATGTTTTGAGGAGGGTTTTTTTTAAGGAGAGATGTAGGTAGGCGATGTAGTGCAGCCTTGGGCTTGTATTGGGGATTTTATGGGAGGGATTTCTTTGAGAAGCTGTTTGTCTGCGGGTTTGAAAGGGATTTTTATCTTTGCTGGGTTTGGTTCACGATGATGGGTGCGAGATTTACGGGACTGGGAGGATTTATCGAGGACTTTGAAGAGGGATCGAAGGTGGGAAACTTGACGCTTATCAGATGACTTGATGTATGGTGCGTTAGATGGGCGTTTGGAGTAGGAGTGACAGATGTCATTTTTTAAATTCTTTTTGTGATTGTTACGATGATTAGGAGAGGTTCGGACTTCCGGATTACGAATTCATTTTTAATGGTAGACGTCTTATGAAACTATATCTTTTAAATATAATTTTAGAAAATAAAACAGAATAGAAATATATTACATTTTAAAAAGTAAGTTGCGCGCTAAATCGAATAAGAGTAAAATTTGACTACTCTGTTCATCGTGTACGATTGCTACAATAAAATTGTACACTAGTATCACTATACTTAATGTTTTTATTTTTTAAATTTGAAATTAATCATAAACAACTTGTTAAAAACTTTGTAAGGGGACTGAATTGCTATCATTTTATCATCTCCGAAACATCAAAATAACAAAATTTGATAATTGACTTTAAAACTACAATCGTTTTTTTCATTTATAAAACAAAAATTATATTCAAAATACCTTTTAACATTTTTTCATAATATAGGTGCGTGAAAAATAATTTTAAAAAATCACTAGATATTCGAGTGAAAAATCTTTTTTAGAAAAACCTAAGTCTGCCTAAATTCGCGTAGCTCAGTTTTTACTATAAAACAAATAGCTAAATGAATCAAATTGAATTCATTCATTTTTTTAAATTGTAATTGGCATTTTTACGGGAAAATCATTGTAAATTTTACGCGGAACTTCCGCGATTCGAAAAGCTCCGTAATTTTTACGGAAACATCACCGTAATTTTGCGGAGCTTTTCGTGTCCTGCAAGCTCCACGTAAAATTTACAATAATTTTCCCGTAAAAATTTCCAAGATCAGCTTCACTGTATACTCTTTCACTGCTATATACTTTTTCACTGTTCCCATTTTTAGATCTAACAGTTTATTACAGTCTATCAACAACCACAGACTTCCCTTTTTATTCCAACCACTAAAAAAAACCTTCCACCCGCAGGTGTAGCAGGCAGCGCCTCCCACGTGATCTTCGCGACGGACTACGAGAACTACGCTGGCATCTTCACCTGCCAGAAGCTCACCGGCCTGGCCCACCGTCAGTCCGCCACTCTGCTCTCCCGCACGCGCGACCTCGACAAGGCCTACATCGACAAGCTGCGCCAGAAGCTGAGCGGCTTCGGCGTCGACCCGTACGACCTGAGCATCGTCGCCCAGGCGAACTGCCCGCGCGGCAACAACAGCCTCGACGTGAACATCGACCCGCACACCTTCACCGCGGAGAACCTGGGCTCGGTGGTGCGCAAGGCCGGCGAGAAGATCGGCGACGGCGTCGAGTGGATCGGCCAGCAGGGCACCAAGGTCTACCACAAGATCGCCGGCACCGAGGGCGACGAGACCCGCCCCTCGATGCCCAGTCCCACCGGAACTCCGCAGATCCCCAAGGATCCGTCCGGGAAGTACGAGAACAACGAGGTCGAGTGGATACCCTAATTCGGGGGAGCGCGGGGGAGGAAGACTTTTTCTTTTCTTTCTTTTGTTCGAATTGTAAATAAACTCGTAAGCGCGCGAGGCGTTTGGCCATCTTCTTTTTCTTTGATTATTTACTTGACTCATTAATAATTGCGTAGCTGTGTATGACGTATTATCTTTGGATATTGGTTATTACGCGGTTTTTATTTGACGTTTTTTAGTAGCTGAATTGAACTACTTGGACTGCGATTTGTATGTTTATTTGCGTAGAGTACTGTATTCAGAGTAAGATCTTTGTTAGTTTAATTCGAATGGATACTCAATGTTTAAACGCTGGTGAAAGATAAATGAATGCGTTGATTTTTCTTTCTTTTTTTTTATTAAAATGAGCTACTTCTTTGCTAGCACGTCCTACTCTTGTAAGCTAATTTAGGAAGTTTAAATACTCGTACAATCAACGCCTGAAAATTTTATGTAGTTTCTTTTAGATTCTATTAGTTAGATTAGTAAATACAACGCTTATAAAAGTAAACAAATTTTACGATACCTACATATATTTTTAAAATAAAATTTTTTATTGAATCATTTTTACGTAAATGAAAATAAACTTAATTTTTCAAGTAATAAAAATTGCATTTTAAAAAATTATTAAACAATAACTATACGAAATTTAGTGATATGGCGTATAATTTGATGATTATTCATTGTTTGTAGCGTTTAATTGCGTCCAATTAAGAATCGTTGATTTAAATTGCAGGTATAAACGCAGCTGCAGAATCTAGATTTATATCTCGCAGTTGAATGGCCTGTTATATTGTATTGCATAATTAAGAGGACAATATTGAGGTTGTGATACTCGTCTTTCTCATGTAAAAGAATAAAAGTGCATTTTAAATAAAGGCTTATTATCTTCCTAATTACAATTAATGTGTATACTCTAAAAAGGAATAAATTCTCATGTGCCAATAGAGTCAAGTATCTTTTTTTATAATCATTTAAATGATTAACGCTTAGTGCATGAACTAATTTAGCAAAAATTTAAGTACAATTTACATTTTTACAAATATTTCTCATTCAAAAAATGTCAATGAAAGTTAAATTGTCTTATCATTTTATTTTAAAAATGGCGCAAATTTTCTTTTTGTAAAAAACAATTGTTGAACATGATTTGCGGTTAAAAAATTGAAATATTGTTTTGAAAATATCTCTTCAAATGTAAATGTATGTAAATCCATTGATGAAAGCACATGCGTCACCTGTTACTCATATTCCTCGGTTACTCTTTTCATCTGGATTTTAAAAGATAACGCTGGTTAATTCATCAGGTGACAGATGACAATATATCAACTCGCTTAAAAAAAAACATAAATCACACGAGTAGTCAACAATTATGTCAAGATTAACAGATGACATATTATTATTGTAGAATCGTGTAAAAAAATTATTTATTTAAAATTAATAATGTTTGTCTTCGATATATCACAATAAATATTGTCGCTCTTAACAAAAAAAGCACCTTTAAATTTACTGGTGTAAGGAAGCTTGCAAGCTCTGCGCGAAGACTATAGCACATTTCAGTTTCGTATCCAAAAAAGCATACTTAGTAAGATTCTTGTAAAAAAGCTCATTAAAAGCTTTTTTAAATTCCGAAATGAGCTTCTCCTCGCGGTAGTTTTGAATTGTGTCAGTTTTTATTGCAAAAGACTGAAATGTGTTTTTTTCGTTAGGACGACAACTCATTGTTGACATATCATTATATTTATCTTAATGAGAAAAAGAATCTCATCAATGCCCATGCATAGGTATTATATATAATTCATTATCTTGTTGAAAGCAACAATACTTCTTTCAATAACTTTGTTAAAACACATTTTATAACATAAATGCAAAGAATTTTTTTATCATATCTCAAATCCACCAAAATTTTACAAATTTAAAAAAAAAAATGTTTCTTATAATGATTAAAGATTGATAAAAAGAGTCTAAAAATAAAACTTTACGTGCGTCTGCAAAATTAAAAAAAAAAAAGAAAAAAAAGAAGAGCAAGTGCATCTACACAACTAGCATCTCCACTGCAAAAGTAGTCCGAGGCCGGCTGGAAGCAACGAAAAGGATATCCGAAGACCGCGAAAGGCAACATCTGCGCGACACAAATTTCCAGCCGACTCCCGCTCGCGCGCCCATCCGCGGCTCGTGAAAATTGAATTCGCGCAACCCTGGCCTTTCGGCGATGCGTATACACGTTACACCGCACCATCTCGGCGCGCGTTTCGCGGCCGTCAGCCGAGCCTGCCGTTTATCAACAAATCCGCGCGCTCGCGGCGACGTATCCTTCACCCGACACCCGCGCCGACGGTCATATGGAATTATCCGCCTGTATACATAGGTATACACGCGCAGGTACGTCTATACGTACCTGCGCTTGTATACGTATATATCGCGGACTGATCGGATCGGTGGCTCGCGGTAAACAGAAAATAAGCGTCACGTGACTAAATAAGCGGGGCTCCCCTTTTTATTAAAGGCCCGCGAGCGATTAGCTACCGAGCCTCCCGCCGGCCGCGAGTTTGCGTCGTTACGCAGGCCGCACGTACGCCGCCGTCCGGATAAATCATCCCGGCGGCCCGGAACGGGCATCAGTCCGCCGCCGGCTGTTGTTCGATCGCATCGCGGCTTGTGTTGCTCCTTTTTTTCTCCTTCGTCCTTTTTCTTTTCTCGCGACGGGGATAGCCGTCCGGTTGGGATACAACGACAGGCTGGGGTGAGGGGTTGACTCTTGGGGCAGTACTTCATGGAAAGCTCGCGATTTAGAGACTGAGGAGCTTTGCCGTGGGTTCGACGCTTTGGAGCAGCGGCTGGTTGTTTTCATTCGAGGACTGTATTATACTAATACTGAAAGTGAGTTGCGTTAATTAATAATTAATTTTTGTCGATTTTTATTATTAATGTCTTATGAGGAGTCAGGGTGAGGGACTTTTATTACTAAAGTACTTATTTTTTTTACATAATTGGATTGTATTTAATTAATATAAAGTTTTTTGAGTCTAGATAGGTATTTCAGATTTTTAATAATTATTCGAAAGCTACTTTCTTACTATGCGACCATGTGAGACAAAATTTATAGTCCAGAGCTTTTTTCTGTTTAAACTACATCTACAATTTGTAATTATTATTGTTTAATAAAAAAAATGAAAAGCTTTGATTAATAAAACTGATATTTAACTTTTAAAATAATTGTACTAATAGTAGATGTTCGTCGTGTCTCTGGATTTTAAGAAAAGC
Organism: Eurytoma adleriae; assembly: GCA_900480045.1. Classification (NCBI taxonomy): domain Eukaryota; kingdom Metazoa; phylum Arthropoda; class Insecta; order Hymenoptera; family Eurytomidae; genus Eurytoma; species Eurytoma adleriae. The sequence continues at coordinate 27,679 of UXGC01001026.1, forward strand.
TCCCTATGAACCATGAGTTTACTGTGATCAATACGAGCTTTCAAAAAATATAATGGGTTCGGAGTAAGTATTTTACCTGGACTAAAAAGACTTTTTAATACGTCACTTTTTTATAGAAAAAATTATAGAAAACTATTCAAATACTCATAATAATTGAATAATCAAAATTATTGGTACCTGCGTACTTTGATTGGAAGCTTTTTTTGGAAAAGCTCAATAACTTACTCCGCATTTTTATATGCGATGGTCTCTTCGCTGTCTATACTGCGCTTAAGTTGCGGAAATTCTCTTGATCAATCTTCATTTGGAAAATGACCGGTAAAAAAACCAGGCTATAAAGCTCGTGCAAGCTACCTCAATGTTCCATTACGAAATTAACTATAACAAACATCCCCACCGTAAAATGCCTCTCTTATAAAAAAAACCTTCAATCTTTACGAAAAAAACCTTCAATCAAACTGAAAATATTAATTAACGACAATCCAATATAAGAAACAATCAAAAACCACCCCCTCAAAAGCTCGCCAAAACAAAAAAAAAATCGCCGTCGGTGAACAACAGGTTACCCCGTCGTTCCATTGATCAGTGCGAGTGCATCGCCGAACGCACCCCCCGGGGGGTGGTGGCGGCAGCCCGGCGATGCGCAGTGCGGCCCCGGCGCGGCGCAGCTTGCGCGAGCTTGCGCAGTCCGGCGGGTCGCCCGGGTGAACGGCTCCCCGGTGCGACGACGGGCGAGCCGCACGTGCTCGTCGGTCCCCGCTTGCCCTCTGCGGAGACTGCATACCTCGCTTTGGTTTAGTCCGCGCCGGTGAGCTTTATTGGCTCGATTGAGACGTCAGAAAGGCTTTGTGATCTCGTTAAAGTGGTGATAAAGAAAGTGACACTTGCCGTTGGTTTGCGGTTTAGAGACAGTAGAAGCTCGTTTGGTTGGATTGGTGCAGTGTTTTTTCTTTTTTTTTAATTTTGAAGAGGGTATATGGTATTTGTGTGGAATGGCGATGACGAGAGCGCAGGATAATATGCAGTAGGGTAATAATTATGCAGAATTCATCGTAATTTTTATCACATTTGCACGCATGTACGCACATTTTAAAACGATTTTTAAAGTATAATTTTATTATCTCATATAAAACTATTTTACATATACGTACATAATTGTTCTACGCGTTAAAAAATGATCTAAGTTACGTTTATTGAAGAGAGTGGATGTGTAAAATATGAGTTCGAAGTAACCATATTTCAAATATGTCGATAGTCCAATTGAGAAAGTTTGATAGAGTTATGACTTGAGAAAGCTTGAATTTACCCTTGATAAAATATATCATTCCGCAAGTTTTTAATAAAAGTTTAATTTTTAAAATTATCGTTTAATACATCAATGAATGAATAATTAAATAAGCGCATTTTTTAATTAATAAAGATATTTTAAGTAGAAGCTGCAATTCCAATATTAATCCTTAAAACAATAAATGTCACTTGTCACGTAAAGTGAAGAAAGAAATATCTACCGTACGATCGGAATAAAAGATTAAATTCAAATTTACTTTTTAAATTAGGTAGACGGACGTGTGACAAAAATCTTCATAACTTCGTCATTCGGTCTTTCAATTTTGTAGTCACTCAGTCACTGTCGTCTACCTGCCATTAATCTCGATCTAAGCCGTGTGCATTTCCGTAAATACATTTTTTACGCCCAATAAAACTTCGATGATAAAACCGACGAATACTTCGTTTTATAGCCTTTGTACACTCCGTTTTTTAATCGTCCACCGCTGTTTTATATGCAAAACGAGCCGCCGCTACTTTTTCACTTCATTCACTTTTTCTAAGTACATCTTTGTTTCTCCGCGAGACATTAAAAAGCTTCTCAAATAAATTTTACCTAGCGCCGCGTGCGCGCGTATAAAAATCATCCTATAAAACGAGCGCAAAAAAAAATCGCGTATTCATCGTCCATAATCGTCCTTTTAAAAAATTTCTTTCTTCTAGCGAAACTAAAGCGTGGAAAAAGCCGTGGATCGATAATTGAATTCGCTGTAGAAACAAACGAAAAAAAAGGAAGGAACGGCATTTCTTCCAGTAATCTAAAAATAAAGCAGGACCCACACGGCGAGGGGCTTTGTGTGCGCGCGGAGTCACGCGAGCGCAAGGCGCATAACGAGACTTTTGTTCCCTACGTGCGCGGCCTGAATAAGCCGCCGAATCAATCGCTCGCGCCGCCACTTTGGCGAAATCCGCATCGGGAATAACAGGGGTTTAGGTAAAATTCCTATCCGTCCGTCTCGGATAGAATAAAGTATCTTCATTTTGTTAAAAAGAAGAAAAATAGGAACAGTCAAGTCATGGGTGTATTTTTGTAGATTTCCGCCTCATCGGTTATGTATATTACCCAGGGAACGTTTGGATGGATGGCTCTTTGTGTCGCGGTGGTCCTATTTTGCCTGAAACAGCGTTTGGCATTTGAAATTTAAATCGAGCGAAAAATATGCGCAAAAAAGAGGCTTTGACTCGTTAGAGATGTAGCTGTTCCAGAAAATTTTATTAAAGAAATATTTAATATTATATATTTTTTTAAGTAACGTTAATAATTTGAGTTCTTTTAGATTTAATTCGATCGTATAATTAACGAATTAAGACGATAGGGATAAAATTGCCGCAAGCACGCAAGTGCATATTACCGCTAAAACATAAGAACAGTTTATATTTTTACAATCATTTTGAAATATTTTGCAATTTTATTTTTTGAAAAGTTTCTTTAATAATGCTTAAAGTACCAGGAAACTCCCAATACACTTTAGAGATGGAAGAAGATAGACGGCATTATTTATCAGCGTATTAAACTTCTGAACTTTCTGGATGTCGCGCCTGCAGTCAGGTTCAAGTGACAAGGTTCGAGCCGGGGAGCCGCTGGTAATTGACCCACTTTTCCGATCCGCAGGGGGGGCTCGTGTCTCCAAGGGGTAAAAATAGTCCGCGCGAAATTATTAATAGACCTTTTTTTTGTCAGCGCAGAATCGAAGGATGTACACCTTTGTTGCGCGAAATGTGAAGGTGACTGGATGAAATTAAATAATCGCAGTGGCGGCTATAATCTTATTACTCAGTAGTCGAGACTCTGTTAGTTACAAAGGTATTAGTTGCAGCTTGGAATTAATTGTAGGTGACGAATTTACGAGGAAAATTTTTCATTCCGGAAAATTTCGACAATCGTTAGAAAAAAATTCCCCCGGTGTATTTTTCTTTAATTGTGTTTTCGTATTATTGACCTCAATAATTCTGTACAATCACAGTAAATAATAGTCAATGAATCACGTACGTCGGCAAGGAATAAAGCAAAAGTTGTAATTACCCACTTTAATTTCCTTTAATTGAAACCGTACAATTTCATTGAAATTGCATAAATAATCAATAAATACTATATTGTGTTTATAAAAATTACCGAGTGAAAGGCGTATAATTGAAAGTTACTCCGCCAATTTCTAAACCTACCAAATTTTTTCATTGAATGAAATAAAAAATGTGTCAAACAATAGATCGAATACCTACTTCAATTAATTAACTATTGTAACGAATAAAAAATCTACGTTTAAAAATACGAGCCATAAAAAATCTTTTACCCTTCGCGCGTCTCCGCAAAATCCACTATCAAAATGTGGGAGAGTGAAAACCACTCGATACGACTGAAAACTGAGCCAATCAAACTTCCAGTTTCAGAAAAAAGTGATTTTTCACACGAATAGAGTGGTTTTTTTTTTAATTTTGCTCACCTACATTACCAGAGTAAAGCAGCGTCCAAAAAATCGACCAATCACTTCAAAAACCACAAAATCATAAAACTCGTCATCCCACTCCAATAAACAAAAAAAAAAGACAATCAATCCACCTATGATCGCTCAGTCAAAGTTTCCTCGCATTCGCGCCTCGTCACGGCCGACCTTCACCCAGAGGCGCGCGAGATAAAAAGCGTCGAACTCCGCGCGGCCGAGAGTTCAACGAATCCCGCGACGGCCGCCGGGATCTCCCCGAGCCGATGAGACCCGGCTCCACGGGAAGGTCGGCCGGTGCGCGCGGATTGCCTTCGGAGGTGCCTCTTTCCGCGATTGTTCCTTGCGCGGCCTTGCATCCCCGCGAGCGGAGGCGCGCGCGGAAGGAACGAGAGGAGAGAGAAAAGGAGGAAAGAGGCGAGGAGGTATCCGCGCGGGATACGCGCCGCAGGAAGCTTATACGAGTCAGTCTCGCGAGGAACTTTAATGCAGGCAGGACTGCGACGCGCGCTCCGGCGATTCGATTTGGAGCTGGCGCGCCGGTGATTCGGATACCTTCGCGGTGAGTTACTTTTGTTTTATCGCGGGGGAGGCTTTGTGCCGTTAAATAAAGAATTTTTTTTTTGTTTTTTTATGAAGAAGTTTATTTTTAGGATGAAAAAAGTACTTTTTGAAAAATTACTGCATGTAGGTATGCATGTGTGTCGGATATAGGTAAGAATAAATGTTGTTCTTTAGTAACTTTTTCGAAATAACGCTGTGGATTTGCTTTACATTTTGTGTAACAGATTTAGTGACTTACTAAGAATTCGATTAAAATTTAAAAAAAAATTTTATGATTAAATTTCGATTTTCGATTAGTTATTAAGTTACTTTAATTTCAAAGACATAAGTCATCGTCTTATAATAATAAGAATTATTTTCTTCCAATATTTATATTAGTATTTGATAATGCTTTTTTCATCTTAAAAACAATTTAATTTAGATAGTTTTTAATTAATTAAAAAAAATCATTTAAATAATTACATAATTAGAGAATACGCTAATACGTGAAGCATAAGACATTAATAGCTAATTTAATTACTAACGTGTAATAAATGTGACGACACGTATATATAACAATATTTAAGGACACGTTATTACAATAAATAGTACAATTACAATACAATAAAGATATTATCATTCAAATTGAAACACAAGTTTGTGCAACTGGTGTGTCCTAATTAGCATTCGCCAAAGCCACGAATTATTTACCTCCATTGGTCCAACAAGTAAGTTCTTTATGTAAACATATTTGGAGTTACAAAAGTCTTTGACTATGGATTACCTATACGAGCGAAGATGTATAAGGCGAGCATTTAAAACAGATAGGCATCGTGAAAGGGATTCACTGTATGGGTGTGCCAGTAGAAGAGATAAAATACTTCGCTACGTCCCTGAGGATGAAAGGAGATTCTGTGATTGTCAATGCAATGAGTTTAGCGGGCGATGTAAACAAAAAGAATTTTTTTTTATTTTGTAAGTGGCCGGCGTGTGTCAATAAGACATCGTACTGAGGAATTTAGTGTTGGTTAATGTGACAACTTAGGTAAAATAAGCATGAAAAATTACTTATAAATTTTTCTTTTTTATTTAAATTTTCATGCTGATTATGAAATCATACTTTTGCAGTAATATATTTGATATACTAGAATAAGCGGTAAATAATAATCGTTTGTTCCTATTATGATATGATAGCGCAATTAAAATTCTAAATTTTTAATTATTTAACTATCTATAATTTTTTCAGTAATTACAACAGTAACTAAACATTTAATTATCAATTAAACTGAAGTAGAACTAAAAATAAACATTTAATTATTAAATATAATTTATTGATTATTTATCAATTAATTAGTTATATCAGTTTGACTATTTAAAATCTTATAAAATTTTTATCTACCGTGCATGTTATTTCAAGTAGAAAATTTACTTATCTATTTACACATAATTACATTAAAATTTTCTTTAAGTTAATCCTACATCATTAAAAGCCCGACAAATGCATTTCGAACACACCCCTACGCTTTTCCATAAGGAAAAAATCACCACAATAACGACGCTTAAAAATCTTAAAAAACATCAAGACGCACTCTTATCGCATGAGCGATTTCGAATCAAAGCGTCAGTGAGCGCAAACAAGCCTCGCGTCCGTGCGACAGGTACTAGTATGTGCGTCGCGCGACGACAGCTGCGGCGGAGACGAGATCGCGAGGAGCCGGCCGCAGTCACCTTCACGATCGGCGCTTTTGGGGGGGAATTGGCTCAATCGAGGCGCGCGCCGGGGCATCCCGGCCGCTCTTGATTCGGCCAATCGGCCGCGTAACCCGCTCGTCCTGCCGCGCGTTCGGCTCTCTCGTCTCGCAGCCGATCCAACCCACCGTTAATCACGCGCTAATCGCCTCCCATGACTCATCCTCCCTTTGCGCCGATTCGGATGCATTCGTTTTTCTTTGGTGGATTTTGACATTCAAATTCGTTTGTAAATAGTTTAATAGGATGACAATCGGTAACTAATTAATTATCTTTTTCATTTAACTTTTGTTGGTTGATGTCATTAAATTTCATGCGTTATTATTGTTTCCTTACACTTTAGAGGATTTGCTTAATTCCGAACTTTTCCTTATTTCTTTTTAATCGATTTGCGGTGGTCGGCGTCATTGACAAGTCGTGATATCGGTTTTTATTGACTCTTATATATACAAAGGCGCGTAAACACGTTTTTTGCCGAATACGGATGAACAAGTTCAAGTTCAAATTTATTCTTGGAAAAGAGAAGCAATTTTTGTTTTTGAACGATGCAAGAGGCCTGCGAGTCGTCGCGCAGTTGAAAATTGAAATTGAAGTACAAGCTAATCAGCGATTGTGCAATAAAAGTCAAAGATTTAATTGAGTCGTTTAAACCGAGTCGTTCAATTGCCAGCGGACAAGCAAGTAACGAATTTATTCAACCGTACTTTTGATTTATTTCCAGTAGAATCGCGTCATACTGCTTTTAACCGCGAATAAAGTGTCTAAAGAAATTGATCATCTTAATTGAAGAGTTTAGAAACATTTTATTGTAAATCGATGTCTTACCGAACTCGTCTGTTTCTACTTATAATTGTTATCTACACAGGCATAGCTGCAATTGAAACAGTATTTTTAATTCAAATATTTTCCTTTGTGCACTTAATAATTTTTTTTAATTAAACCTGTTTCTGTACAGTCATGTGGAAAGATTTAAAACCACAGAATTATAAATAATTTCACTAATTCTCTTTTAATTTTCCATTAGAAAATAGACACTGTTTCGGTGAAAAGAAACGAATAATTTTCACAATAACGACTGTAACGAGATATAATACTACTAAAGCGATGGATAAGAGAAAAGCGTAAACGTCGAGTAAAGCAACTTGCCACCAGGGCATACCGACCACCGGTGGTCGAAGTACATCCTTTCCGTGTCGGACGACGTACTCTATCCAAAACGCGGCTGTGTCCATTGGACTCAGCGGCACATCTCTGACTGCTTTACCAACCTTTTCCGCAGATTGTCTGAAAAGAAAAAGACACATTTTTATTTACGGACATAATTGAATTCAACAACACGATTATTTAAAGTAATGTAGTTTTCCTGCATCATACGCATAAACAGGATCAGTGAGGATCTCCTTGACGGCTTTCGAGAAAGATTCTTCGGATATGTGCGTCATGTCGAGTTTTATAGCCGTATTTCTCCTGACGTACGATTCAATGTTGAAATACTGATCGGAAAATAATGGAAATCCTATCATAGGTACGCCGTGATAAATCGATTCCATTGTGCTCATTAAACCTCCGTGCGTTACGAAGGCCTTGATATTCTTATGTTCTGAAAAGTAAGTAGGTCTGATATTATCAATCAGTGCATACAAAAATTATACTGTACCTGACTAATCCGTGTACAATTGTACTTTAGAAAGATAATAGATTTACTGCCGAAAATATCAAATCGTCAAGTGATAAATTCAAGTACTTGTACATTCTTCTTCAGAAAAAATATTCGAATGAAGAGAAAAAATAAAATAATAGAAAACAGCAGTGATTGCTTACTTAAAACTTTAATTTGAGGTAACCAATGATAGGTGATGACGTTGGAAGGTAGACCCTTAGGTAATTCCTCCGGTTGAGCAATCTTCATCAGCACTCGAACTGGAGCGATGTTTTCGAATGTCTTGTAAAAGGCATCTAGATTAGATTTTGGAAAAGTCTCAATTCGGACCATCGATCCAAAGGACACGTAGATGAAGCCTTCTTTACTTTCGTCCAAAAATGTTTGTATGTGCTAAAATGGGAAAAATCAGATAGTATCTAAGTACAACGATAATTAAACGATCAAACGAACTATATGTAAATGTTCGATCGCAGTCTTAAAAAAAGATCACAAATATATAATATTGTCACCCGAAGGTCATTAAATATGTACCACAATTTTAGGGTAATTTGAAAATGTATAATCTTTCCCTCCTAGACGACTTTCCTCTGTTCTAGTACCTGTTTGTTTAGTCAACACTAGTTTAATAATTTTTCCTGGATAAAATCACTAGCTGTTCGACGTCGGAGAGGAAGTAGGCTACATCTTTTCAAATCCCTCTGAAGATTAAAATTGTGATACTAGGGACGCTACTGTTACCCGTAATCTCTAGAACGAATTAACACACGAACACAATTCAAAATGTAATTCTACCCTAACTTAAATAAAAAAAACACCTTTGGTAAGTCATCCTGACTGTCAGCAACGTGCAAACCACCAACGGGCACGACGTTCGGCGTGAAAGCCCGGGCGCCGTTGATGGCGTAATGATAATTGACCAACGTCAAGGCGACATCCTTCTGCATGTCCACGACGTTCGGATAACCGGGTCCAAAGTGCTTTTCCACAATGGCATCCTGAGTGCGCACCAGGCAATTGAAGCTGATGATGTTCCAGTAGGTTTCCACGACGCTGTTCACGCGCTCGATGAAGGTCTTCGGGCGGATGCCCTGGGTGAATACGCCGGGCTCGACGGCGAAGTTCGTCGGGTTGCCCAGCGGCTCGTACAGCCACTCGAACAGTGTCGTCGTCACTATCATGACCGTCGGGACCTTCAAGTGCTGCCCGAAGGCTAGGTAGCAGTTCGCAAAAAATGGCTGTAATAGTGTTAGAAAAAAGTGTTAGATTGTACACAAATCTACGTTTTTTGCTCATTTAGAAAGAAAATTTGTAGTTAAAAGCTTAAGGAAGAAGACTAAAAGCCGGTATTCATAGGTATTAATTAATATGGATATGATAATCATATAATAAAGTGGATAAATTAATTTTTGACAGCATTAAAGCAGAGAAAAGATGAACGCAATTGTCATCATTTAGTTACAAAAGCTCTAATTCTTGTTAGTTGACTGAACTAGTGGAAAAAATTATTATATCTTGAATACGATATTATCCATTCACGTTCAATTTAATATTTTTTTCTCAAAAATCTGACGATTCACACATTGAATTAATGTAACGCTATAAATTTCAAATTTCCATTAATTACTCGAATTGTTCATAATTAACGATTTCTCAAATTATTCAAACGATGTCCTATACACAATTCAGTTTAGTATTCAACAAGTGACCGCACAATGCATTTACTTTTATCCCTCCGCTAACAAAGTTATCCCAAAAAAAAATTCACCTCAACAACGAGAACATCGTAGGGCGGATCAGTCGGTGGCTCGTGGATGAGCCTCTGAAAGACCGGCAGGTCGAGGATGTTGCAGATCGGCTCGCCGAACAGGTGGAACATCTGGGGTATCGAAGCGCTGGTAGCGAAGGTTTTGAAAAACGCGTAAGTCACATTGTTCACAAGCGAAGATGCAGATCCTTGAAGGCTGTAATCCGTGTAATTCGGCGGCGGCTCCTTCAGCGGGAAGTGGCTGTAAACGTCGACGTGGTGGCCGCGCTGCGCCAGTACCCGCATCACCTTCTCTTCCAAGCTGAAGTGGCTTCTGCTGGTCATCGGGAAAATACCCAGGACTCGCAGACCCTCGCTCGAGCGGAACTGCACGGCCAGGGCGAGGATCAGGCTGAGCACTAATTTCGTCAGCCGCGAAGTCTCCATTCTGAAATGAAGAGTATCGATTTTAAAATATAGTTTTGTTTTTTAAAATTAGATGATTTTTCGAGTTCCTTTTTTTAAATAATATTACATTGATTGTTTTTAATGCTACAATCTTTTGGTACAACAATAATAAACAATCAGTCCGCCTTGTGAGTAAACTTATACCTTCTTTGGTATATTTAAATAAAACAAATATTAATTAATTATCTGATGAATTATTCATTTAATGTGACAGCCTGTATAATCCAATTATACAGTTAATTAAGTAAAACTTGTAACAGTTGTACATACTTGACTAATACGATGAGGACTTAGCGATAGATAAACAACGACTGTTCCAAAGTAGACTTTCTGTTTACAAAGATGATATGCTCCTTAGCTAACCGTTTATACTTTTAACATTTCCTCACTTTTATAAGTGGCGATAGGAAATCAAACTGAAACGAATGTTAGCCAATTTATGCATGACTCAGCATATGGACCATCAGCGCGATTAGATGCGCTAAAGATGACGGGCGGAAAATATTGTTACATGACAGAAAATAAGCGGGACAATTGAAGGCAAACAAGTAGTCGATAAAATATTTCCACGGGAAAGTAAGCGAAGTTATATTTGAAAAATTATATGGAAAATGAAATATTTTATTAATTTGTATAAGTTTCCTCGTTGTAAAAATAATATTTCAATTAAGATCCAACACAGAATAAAAAATAATGTAGGAAAATCAACCTACTTTTTTAATATTTAATATTGTAAAAAATAATAAAGGAAAAGCATAGTTTTTCTAACATTAGTCTAAATATTAGTCCAATACTAATCTTACATTGAGGCGATTAGTTACATTCTACTTTCTATCATCCAGCTTCACACTGCACCTACACTGATATTCATATTCCAAACTCCATGTTGAAATATATAAGTACAATAAATCCTCTTACGCAACGAAGAAAATTCATAATCTTTTTGATACGCACATCTTGATTACCTAAAAAATAAAAAAAAACTCTCTTCAATAAAAACTCTCAAATAAAAACCATACCCTGGTAGAAAATTGACCATATTCTGGGCAGAATTTCTGGTCAATAAATGTTAAAATGACGTATATCTAAAA
>UXGC01001027.1:0-38666 GCA_900480045.1 Eurytoma adleriae
CCGCCCGCCCGCCCGAGGGAGTATGATAAATAGACGGGCGCGCGCGCGCTGCCCGAGCTTTAATCGCCCGATCGCTCTGCGAGCCGGATTCCGGCGCACCGGCCGAGGTGTCGTCTGGAAATTTCACGGTGACTATTTTTTTGTCTTTTTTTTTAAGGGGGAGGAGAAGAAGGTAGTGGGAGGTTCGTTATTTCAGATATCTCGAAGGTTGATACGAAAGGTATATGCATGCTGCCCATTTTAAATTATAGTAAGGTTATCTTGTCACATGTTTAGGTTGTTGAAGTCCAATCGTTTTTAATTTTTATCACGAAAATAAAAAAATTGTAGTTTAAAACTTTTTTGCTAACAATAATAAAGAAGTAGGAATTTTATATTGACATATAATTATTATTTATATGGAAGGTTAAATACTTTCGTAGAAAGTTGAAAAAAGAATATTATCAGTTATTATCAAATATTTTTGCCTGCAGCACAATTAACAATCAATAATGATGTGTATTTGAGTACTAAACTTTAGAGTTACTTCATATATATGAACTATGTTACTGCTAGCTCCATACATTTAAAAACACAAGATAAAAATTTAAACAGACTAACTGCAAAAATAAAATCATGCTCTAATAAACAAACTTTTTCTATATCTTTACACATATTAGTCGTTCGATTTTTTAACAACTTAGTCACTAATTTAACTATCCGATAAATTAATTTATAAAAACTTAATTTTCTTAGTTCGTTAACAATAGAAAATTTAAACCAGTACTTAAGCCGTAGGAAGAAAAAAAATCGCTAGAACTTCGTCTAAGAAGCAGACAGCGGAAAAAAGACAGACGGGAGAAGACGAGCTAGTCGGCGGGCTGGCGCGCAAACGAGAGACAAAGAAAAGCGAAAGAGAGAAGAAGAGGGGGCGAAAGAGAGAGAGACGGCGAAGAGAAGCGACGCGGTGATATCCCCGGCGGAGATAGCCCCGTCCCCCGGTGCTAATTGAAGTCCCGCGTGCACTTGACTTTCTCTCCCGGCGAGAGAGGTTTTATGCCCCGGCCGATGTCGCCGCGCGCACGCCCCAGGACTGATTGGATGCGCCCCGAAAATTAGCTTCTTCGCCGACGCCGGCGCGGACGGCGGAAGACCCTCCCCGGCGTCTCGTGGCTGCGAAATTTGCATCCCCCGGAATGCGAGAAATGTTTTAATTTTCTACTCTCGCTCGATACTTTTTCCTTTTGCTTTTAATATCGTCTAATTTGTTTGCTGCCTGGAATTGAGGCTTCGTACCTTGTTATTATTTTCGCAGTTTTACGGAATATTGCGTTTTGGGCGCGCGAGATTGAAAAAATTTCAGTCTAGTTTTAATTTTGCTTTATTATTTCATTACTCCAATAGTTTCTAGACAAGATTATAAAAATTTCAATTGTACTACTGCAATTGTCTAAAGTACCATCTCTATTTGTCTAAATTTTTACAAGCAATAACAAAATAAAAAATGTTTATGTTATTGCTCGTTTAAACACGTAAAGAGAAAATTATAAGAGATAAAAACTTCGCTAAAATTTCAATATTTACACAGAGTGACATTGTTGGTCAAATTAAAATCGTTTCTTTTAAAATTTATTAAAGCTGTACAGTAAAATTTGTTAGATTTCTAGTAAATTTGGCAGTAAACTACGGTAATTTCACCAATAATTTCAGTCTGTGAGATTATTAAAATTAACAATATATTGCTACATTTAATACACTATGTTATATTTTTCTCCGTGTTATATTAGCTAAACTTTAATTTACCGCAAAAACATTAAGTAAATAAATAAAACTTGCAAAGGAAAATTACTTCCCTCGTGCAAGGCTAAAAAGGAAGCAGTTCGCAAAACACATCGACTCCTACGCGATCGGCCCGCGTCGCCCGTCGATATATCGTGGTGCGCGTCTCAGAGGGCGGCTCTGCGGCCCAAGGCGCGCTATATCTGTTTATCGCATTTGCGGTGGCCCGACCCTCGGCCGCTCCTCACTCCCGCGAGGCGACGACGATAAATCGCCCGAGGGGGCGACGAAGCCCCGACGATGGAGGCGGAGGCGCTCGGCCGACGCTCGATTTAGCCCCCCCCCTGCCCCTTCAACCCCCGGGTGCCCTTTGGCCGCGTCCGCACCAGATGAGACGCGGCGCGTCGTTAGGCGATCCTTCGGCCAGGGCGCTCCCCCTTAACCTCCGTCGGGCGTCAGGTTGCGCCGGCTATTTTTTTGGCCCGAGGGTCGTTACGCCCTCCACCCGCTCTTCCCTACTCCCTGGTGGAGGGACCTCCTTTATTTTAGCCCGTGCAATTTTTCCCTCTAGAGCGAGCGATGTTTACTTTTAACGCGCGAGAGGCGCTACCGCGCGGTTAAATGGATGTGCCAGGTGAGGAGGCCGTATTGTTCGTTTTTGGGGAAGAGACGATTCTTATATATATTTTATTATACTTGTAGGTGTGAAAATATTGTTTCGAGGGAGAAATGTTTTTAGTTTCTTATTCTGATGTTTTCGTTACGTCAGGCCTACTTGACGTGTGTTTTAATACTGTATAGGTAAGTTTTCGAAGTAGTAACAGACGGGACGGTAAGACATAAGACAGTTATAATATAAAAAAAATTTAGAATGTATGATAGCATTTTTGGGAATTATAATTTTGGTTAGTTAATATCAATAATATTAAGTTATCATCCATTTATAATGATAAACAGATAAATAATATTGGGTTACAGTTAAAGTTTTTCTTTTCAGAAGATGATTTTACATTAGAAATAAACAAAGTAAATCATCTTTTGAAAAACATTTTTTTAACGAGTCTATTATTTGTTCTATACACTAATTAAAATAATAAAATGTAATTAATAATGGAATAAATATATTCTTAACAACCACCCCAAAATGATCCCGAAAAAATAGACTCCTTTTCCGAGTTCAATCAAAGTAAACCTCAAAGTTCTCCGGCGAAACCGCAGTAAGTTCGCCGTGGCAATGCAGAAAAAAGATTTCCAAGCGCGAGAGGCGAAAATTTCGAAAAAGACGAAGACAAAGGGTAGCGCGAGTATGTAGTGGTGACGTCGCGACCGGAGCGTAGTCGAGGCTCTTGCCCGGCGTTATTCGGTCTTGCCCGGCACTCGGCGGAGATTGGGTCGGGAGGGCGAGTTGACGCAATAAGCGAGGGATCGCCGATACGTACGGACGAGTCCCGTGGGCCGCGACCGAACCTCCTTTCCGTCTCCCGGTGTCGCCCACGCGACCCCCGGACGTTTTTCGCTTCTTCACGCTAAATTTCGCGGACGGAGGAATTCCCGACCGACCCTTCTGCTGTACCCTCGGTCGCCGCCTCTCGAAATTTCGTAATGAGATTGGCAGTTCCGTGGGTGAGCGGGATGGCTGAATGTTTTGTGGGGTTGTAAATTTTTAGATTTTTTTACAGTAAAAAGTTGCGCTTATATTTATGTTGATACCAAATTTTATCGGTAAATTAGTAAAGATTGCAATTGCATAAATGTTTTTATGTAAAATTTAAATTTAATACATAAATTACTGTTATTTTTAACAGTCAATTAAGATAACGATAAAAAATTCTCTTAAAAATTCATTAAGATCAAAAATTCTATATAAAAATAGTTGATGGGTCGTGTTAAAACTGATACATCAACTTTTTTATTAAAAACTTTTAAATTATTTTTAAATTATTTTCTACAAAATAGAATATATTGTATTTCAATAGATATTTCAATGTATGAGGTGTTTTAAATTTCTAAAACTGATTAAAATCCAATTTCCTATTAGCTTCAAAAACAGTCAGAACAGATATTCGTATCTAAATTCACATTCCACAACTTTTCTTTTGCTAATAGTTAAAAAAAAAACTAAAAATCGTAGGCCCATTTAATATCCACATTTTCAGAAGCAGTTAGTGCAATGTGAGTGGAAAGAAATTATGCTATCGTACAATTGACATTTTATAAAAAAAGATATAAAAAAATTATTTCAATAATTTATAATAAATAGAAAAGTGATATATTCACTTCAATTAAATCATTAATTTTTAGAAAAATCACTGAATTTGATAAAATATAAAAGTTATCGCACTTTATAATATTCAAACTTTATCGCAGAGAAGATCGTTTAAGAAGTCATTGATGTATTTAAAAATTAGATAAAAATGTTTCAAAATTGAAACTAAAACTAGAACATAAGATCTTCAATTAACAGCTATTAATTACTGTAAGCTAGAGAAATGTATTAAAGTTGATCATTGAATTTGGTAAAACTAAAGTTACCACACTTTATAATATTCACATTTTATCACAATGACTTTTTAAAAAAATTACTGGCTTTGATAAAATAGTTATCATTCATAGTTATTGCAGTTATGACCCTTTAAAAATTATAAAAGGATTTTTCAAAATCTAAATAAATCTAGTCTAGAGTCAAAATTATCTATTAATGACTGTTAACTATTGTATTCTTAAGATGTGCGTCAAGAAATGATGTCTCGATTTGATAAAAAAAGTTATCAGACCTTATAATGTATAAGATTCTATTAGTTATGATCCTTTAAAAATTAGATAACTTTAAAAATGATGATTTTATGACCCTTCAACAGGTTGTTGACCTTTTTAAAATTTAGATTTTTCAAAATTTAAATAAAAACTGAAGTGTAAAATATGATATTAATAATTACTAATTATTGTATTCTGGGGAAATGCGTTATGATCACTGAATTTCTAAAATCGAAAAAATATTGTTCCAAATAGTGTCAATTTACTAAAGTACGTTACTAAAACTTTCTTTCGAAGATTTAAATTAATTTATTATCTGTGGCTAACTTTCGTTAATCATTGTCCCAAACTTCTGTTTCTCATTACATTGTCACAATATCTAATATCATACACCATCTCATTATCAAAATAATATTGAATTGGTTGCCCGAATTAAAAAAAATCTATTCTTTTCAGGTTGATTAATGAACAACCACACTATTTTTTATTCAAAGTTCGCTGTATAGCTCTGCACGTGTATCCAATTAGCATAACGTAAAGGTATACCCACAAGTAGTATTCAACGTGCACAAAGAAAAATGTAATACCAATGGTTAACCTTTCTATGATCGAATGTTGAATGTGGCAAATAAATATTAAATATCAAATAAGGGGAATTCAATATGAAAATGCATACTTATTTGATAGAAGATATAAGAAATTTTCATGATAATTGTGCATATAGTTTGCTGTTAGGGGTGCTTTCACTGTTTTCTTTCGCGTGTATATATATATATCGAAAATTTTGTGTACACAATGTTTACACAATATCGGGATAATATCGGTACCGATATTACCCCGATCTCCTAGCACCGTGTAGGCGAGTACTGAAAGAGAGAAGAATATCTTCTATCTCTCTCAGATTCGTGCGGCGAGTCAATCGCAGCATATTTCATGCAAACTTTAACGTATTCGCATTAATATAACGAAACTTATCCGTTAAATCTACTTGAATAAGAGTAAAGTAGTATTCAACACGCATAAAGTGTGTATTATTAGTAATAATTAACCTTTCCCGATGATCGAAGCTCCCGGTGCGTTCTCGCCGCATCTCAGGGAAAAAACCGTTACAAAGGAAGCGTCAGCTCCATTTAAAAAAATATCCTCTAAAATTTTATCAGGTTGGGGATTATCTATTTATTAAATTCTTCATATAATTTGCGAAACAAACTGACGTGTCCTACCCCGCTCGCTTCGCCGGGCAGACTGAGCGGAGGGCGCCCAGCCCGCGAGTTCGAATCCCAACGGTCGCGGGAACTACTTCCGACGCCGCGGCCGCCGCGTCACTACCTTTTCCTACGCGCGGAGGAAATATTCCGGGGTCTAATTTTTACGTAAATATTGATTGAATACCCTAATAAATTTTAAATATTGAACAAAGGAAACATTTAATGCGAAAATACATACTTATTTGACCGGAAATATTAGAATTTTTAAAGTTATTCATGTTCAGACTACACGCATTCGCGAGATGCTTCTGGGCTATTATTACACTAAAATGCATGCCCACTGACCAAATACATGAATAATTATGCCGAAAATATTACACCAAGTGAAAATTATATGATATTTATGCCCTAATTTCATGACAGCGCGTAATCAATGCGGTTGCTTTTCAATGCACGAGAGACGCATATCTTCTATCTCTCTCAGATTCGTGCGGCGAGTCAGTCGCATGATATACACGCAAATTTATAACGTATTCGCATTAATATAACGCAAATAATTCGTTAAACATATTTTCCGAATAAAATAAGTATTCAATGAGAAAAAAAATGACTATAACGCCTGACCTTTCATGTACGAAAGTTCCGATGCGTTCTCGCCGTGTCTCAGGGAAAAACCGTTGCTCACAAAGGAAGCGACATCTCCTTCTCAAAAAATATCCTCTAAAACTTTATCAGGTTGGGGATTATCTATTTATTAAATTCTTCATATAATTTGCGAAACAAACTGACGTGTTCTACCCCGCTCACTTCGCCGGGCAGACTGAGCGGAGGGCGCCCGGCCCGCGAGTTTGAATCCCAACCGTCGCGGGAACTACTTCCGACGCCGCGGCCGCCGCGTCACTACCTTTTCCTACGCGCGGAGGAAATATCCCGGGGACGAATTTTTATGCATTTATTGATTGAATATCGGAAATTAATGTTGAATATCGCATTAAGGGGACATTTAATACAAAAATATACACTTATTTAGTAGGGAATATGTCAAATTCTAAAGATATTCTTGTGCAGATCATGAGCTTTCGTTAGGTACTTATGAGCTGTGGTTGCACTAAATTACATGCTAATGGACCAAATAAATGCATAATTATGTCGAAAATGTAACACGGGAAGGGATAGATAAAAGATTTAACGCTAATCAAGCCCCAGTTTCATGACAGCGAGTCACTGCGACTTCTTTTCAGTGCATGAATGTGAGAGAGACGCTCTCTTATTAGCTATGATTGCACTAAAATACATGTCTATGGTCCAAATAAATGCACAATTATCAATAATCAAGCCCAATTTCACGACAACGGGCGGGACAGCGGGTAGTCACTGCGACTTCTTTTCAATGCACGACTGTGAGAGAGAAAGTAGTATATCTTCTTTCTCTCTCGCATTCATGCATGAAGGAGCAGTAGTCGAAGCGATTAATCGCACCGTACGAAAACGGCCAGTCCGTCAGTCGTAAAATCGTTCGGAATCTAAATCCAAAAAAGAAAAAAAAGTCATCGAAGCCTGCAATGCGCAAGTGCCTGAGGGAAGCGGGGGCGAGTCGTCGCCTACCGGTGACCCCCCGGGCGTTCTGCCCGGGTCCGCTTATAAGCGGGCACGCGGGGAGGAGAGGGCCCGAGGCGCTCGTTGGCCACCCCCTCATCTGTCATCGCGTCTCGCCTTTTCCCTGGGGCGCGCTTTTTGTCCCCGGCGCGAAACGAGGGATTACGAGCGGAGCTGCCGCACGCCGGACCGCCTCGGGTGTGATCCCGCGCGGCTCCGCCGGCCGTACGCGCAGATGCGCATTTGCATACGCGGGTTTCTCTCTCTCTTTTTTCCCTATAGCGGAGGAGTGGCTGCTGACTGGCGATGTGCCTTTTTCGCCTGCCTACATACGCGATGATTGATTCTGAATAATTTACGGGGGGAGGGCTGGAGGGGATCAGTAATTTGCGGTCACGCTGGGGCAGACGGTGGTGATGTTTGACGCGGGGATTGCGTCTTGTTTTGCGTGGATATAGCTTGGTGAACGCGTAAATCATGAATTTCTTTTGTTAGAGCATTTTTTATGCTGTTTGTAATTTGGCTTAAGTGCAAATAAGTAAAACCAAATTAGTCCTTAAATTGTTATTATTTTTAAAATATTTATAAAAAGTAATAGCTAAAGTTGAATAAGTCAATTTTCACTTAAATATGTGAATAATCGCTTATTCTACTTTAAAAGTTTTCAATTTAATACAATAAATGAGAAGATGTTAAATAAGTGACTACTCATTTATTTAAGTGAAATTACACTTATTCAACTTTACATTCTATAAGTTACTGAAATTTAATTTAACACACGCAGATATTTTAGTTTATTTTTATTTTATACACGTATGTATGCAAAATTGTAAATGAAAAATCCACATCTTATTAAGAATACATAAATGATTGAAGAAATGCAAACTGTTAAATTTGATAGCTGCACTAAGAAAAGTGTTGTAGTAAAAATTACAATAATGCATAGGAATGAGGCCACACAGACTGACCTTTTAAGGAAAAATTACCGTATACTAAAGAAAAATTTACAAAAGAATTAGATAAATTAATATATATACATTCCAGTAAGATTTACAATAGCGTCTAGCATAATTTATAATCTTATAGAAAATTTTATGATACCGTACAGTAATTTTTCCTCAAAATGTCAATCTGTGAGCATATTTTTACGTAGTTCACTAATTTTTACTAAAATTTACTTATAGTGTAAAAAATTTAATTAAAAACAACTTAGTACCTCACGATTAAACATTTGTAATTGTAAAAAAAAATCCACACAAAAATTTTAAGTAAAAATATAGTGAAAAAGTTCGCGCTTAATCCTAAATTCTTGAACTTCGAAAGGCGAGCCACGAAATTTCAGCCCTTATTTCCGTCGCCGTATCTCATAATCCCGCGGGGCGTCAGCCGGTGCAGCGGGTCGAAGTGTGGCGGCGGGCGAAGCCGGGCTCCCGGGGCCGATAATGTATTCCGCCGACTTTTTGCGAGCCCGTCGCGCAAAAAGGCACACCGGCGGGGCGTGAAGGCCGGAGGGGAGGAGCACGAGGCGTCCGGTCCATTTCCGCTCGATGTCTCGTGCCCAGCTCGTGCCGCACATACGTGTCTTCGAACCCTCCGACTTTGACGCCTGCTGCGGCGATCCTCTCTCCAATCCTGACTTTTGCCGGGCGAGGCCAGACCGTGGGATGCAGTAGTCCGCGTGGCTATTCATTCCGGTGTCCTCGCAAACCACTTTTAAATCGAGGATTTTCGATAATCAATTTTGTAATGGTAATCAGGGATTTTCCTAATGCTGCAAATAAAAATTGTTATATCGTTAATTGTTAATTATTAAATGATTCTTAAATAAAAAGAATATATACATATACTTACTGTGAGCTGTAATAATGAATTGTGAAGTTTCTCCTAAAAATAGGCGAGAAAATTTTATTACCGACTACACTTGCAGTCAGTAATTAAATTTTCGCGTCTTTTTTTTTTTTAAGGTTTCGGGCACATACACCTTTTCGACTCGCGAAATAACGAGAACATTTGGCTTCTACATAACGTAGTAGGGTTGAATTTTTACACAATGTTCCAGGATTTGACAATAATTTTAGTTGAAATTTTGCACAATTGACTTAAAAAAAAGGATGATAAATTAATTTTTAGGTCATTGAATATTTGAACAACCCATTAGACTAATACATATTGGATATTGAAAATCCACTCAATGTGTACTCATTCATTTAAAATAAATTAAACTCTTCGCAATTAATTAATTTTTTAATGAGAGAATTTGTTTTATTTAATTTTTAAATATCATTATATGGGGGGCATAATTAATATAATTTCTTTAATGTATCTCACGATTGGTATCGATGGTATAATATTTCATTTGTTATCTTTACATATAAAATATTCTTTTTATCGTTTTTTTATCTTAATGATTAATCATTCAACAAAAAAAAACATTTTAAAATTGAACAAGATAAATAAAAAAAAAAAATGTTATCACTGGTTGCAAAGACACCAAAATCATCATCACGATAAAGATAACTGTGTAAAAATTCCTCCTCGCCTCGTATTTTTGCGTCCCATTAAAAAAAAAAAAAAATCGGCGCATTGACGAGCCCGAAAAAGAGGCTGCGCGCGAAAAGTGAAAGGAGACGCGCAATATCCATTAGCCGCGCGAAAGGGCGCGAGGCGGCAAAGTGTCGTGAATTCCGTGGGGTCTGGTATCGCGCGTAATTAGAGACGAGGAAGGGGAGGGGGACGAGGGCTGGAAGCCCGGCCGCGGCGCAATCAGCCGGAGCGCAGCTCTAGCTGCACCACTGCGACTCGAGTCGTCGCACCGTGCCTCTGTGTGAGTCGCGCTTCGCTCCGTGCACTGCACCCACACTCACGCGCTCGATTTTTTCTACTACGATGGAGGAACTAAACTTTACGGGAGCTTTCGAATTTTTGTAAGAATGAGATTTCCTTTTTTACAGTTGCCTGTCGTAAATTTTTGTACTTTTCCGGGATTCAAATTAGAGGATAGCACTAAACTTCAGTAAATTATTGATTAAGTTTTGTAAACGACTACTAGTTTTAAAAAAGTTTGCTTTAGCTACAGCACACTAGTTGTTAAGTCTTTCAATGTAACATAAATTAAAAGCACAATATTGAATTTGAAATAATACAGAATGAATATGCTACTCTCCTAAGTAGAAGTTTATCAAGGCAAATGTAGAAAAAACAGCTTTTAATTGGATACATTTAATTTGGATTCTAAAAATGTCATGATTAAGTAAAACTATTTTCCAAAAAAATTTAATTATAATAATGTAAGAATACTACGTTTTAAATATACAGGTGAATAATGAGAAACAAATTACGATGCTGTACTTTACATTTGTTATGATTAAAATAATTAACGTACGAAATTCTTTTTTTAAAATCATTTTCTTAATATTTACAGATTTTAAAAAATTCTTTGCACGAACTTCTTTTTTAATCTATTTACTAAAACAAACTTTGCTTAAACATCATCATCATCCTGTTCTGTAGAAATAACTGAATCAAACGCAAGGGCATCTCTGGACAGTACGAAATCCGGACCAGTCTTTCTCTGCAACGCGTCATCAAAAGAGAGAGAAAAAGAAGGGAAAAAATGCCGGGGCAGCGCGAGGCCGAAAAAAGAAACCACAAATCACGCTAACAAACCAGCGCCAAAAGAGCCGGTGGTGCGCCCGCGCGGAAGCCATAAAATCAAATTAAGTCGTGGCTCGCGGCGCGGCGTCGCGCTTTTTTTCCCTTCCCCGACGCGCGCGACGTCACGCGCATTCAGATGAGCCCATTTTCCGGTGCGCCGTTTTTTTAGCCGGCGCTCTTTTTCCGCCGCGGTCGCGCTCCTGTTTTTTTGCCGTCGCGGCTCCCGCGGGCGAATTTCGCGACGGGGCACGATTTTATGGGGGACCCGTACGCGCAACGCGCACTTCAGCGGAACGCACGGTTAACAGTGGTAATGATCTATTATGCCGCATGGTTTTGTATTAAAAATTATTCTAGAAGCTGTGAGTCTGCTGAAAAAGTGTTTGTTGAATACATAATATTATTGAAATTACTGCGAAATGCACCGTAGCGTTCGTTATAATTATTATATAGCTGTAATCAATTAATCGTATTTTAAACTATAAATTTTAACGTGAGCGTTTTTAGGAAAGCTTATTTAACGGAAAATCCAATGGATGGAAGAATAACTATATTATTTATAAAACAATTTTTCAGTAAACTAGTCTATAAAACTACGTTTTTGAAGCCTTTTTCACCTACACGAGAATTGTGTTTTGAACATTTGATACATCAGATACCGGCAGTATTCTCACGACCCATATCAGGTTAAATATCTGGTTTTACAAAAATTAGTTTCGGTAAAAACTATAGTAGTGGCAATGTTCTTCCGTAATGGTTTCCCGATATTTTGATAGTTCTTATTTAATAGATTCCGCTTTCGATATAGTGGCTTAATTACAGGTTTGCAGTAGTAGTTAGATAATTTGCAAAAACCGTACGTCACATTTCATCTAAGAAATATTCATAACTGTCTGAAATAATTCATAAATATTTACTGCTGTAGTTATGCCTGCAAATATAATATCAATATTATAAAATAGATCTTTTTAAAACATGGTAAACTTTATGTTGTTGACATTATATTATATTTTTATTAAAAACCGCGTATAATCAAGAAAAAGTTAAGTAAGCAAAACTTCTGACTAAAATAAATAAAAGCGACATTATCGCGTACGTTCGGCAGTGTCGGTGGCGTAATTGACGCTATGCGAGGGAGCGTCGCCTGAATTTTTGAGGGCGCCGGTCAAGCCGTCGCGAGTGCGTCCGCAAATGGAAAAGCTCTGTACACAAAAGCGCAGCGGAGGCGCGCGCGACAAAAAAAGGTTCGCCGACGGCGGCGACGCGAGCGAGAATAGACAAGCGGGTCGTGAACCAGACGACGCGCCGAGCGGACAGAGCCTCATTATGAAATCATATACGTCGCCGATGCCTCCACCTCCCTCTTTCTCTCTCTCACTCGGTTTTCCGATCGATAGTCACCCCCTTCCACCCCACGCCAGCCTCGCTCCGGAGCGCAGACGACGGCGGAATTTTAGAGGGCCGAGAGGCGCGCCTTTTCTCTATTTCCCGTCCCCAGGAAGTAGGCAGGTTTGATTTTTTTTTCTGACTCTTTTTTTTTTGCTAAAGCGGGAAGGGGGTGAATTGATTTGTACGGGGGTATATGTTTTTTTAAAGAGGAAGGGTCGACGGAGTTCCGCATGGTTTTGACAAAGAACTGATTTATATGGATGTTGATTTTATGGACGCAAAATTTTAGGACTGAACTTTAGAGCGTCATGTATTAAAAACAGATTGATGCAGCCATGTTACTAAAATGTTAAGGTGGGAATAAGTTTTGATATGATTTCATTTAGTAAGCGGAATGTTTTCAACTGATAAGGAGTGCAATTTTGTTTTTCCTTGTGACAAGAAAAAATTCTTTATTGTTTTAAAATTTAACTATAAAGTTAAATTTATTAATGAAATGAAATTTTAAAATATTAAAGAAATAAGCAATTGACTGAATTACCTTAATACTTTTGTTTTGAAAGACTAGAAATTAAAAGATATATTAACGGTGAAAATGGTTCAATAAAAATTACTCATAGTTTTACAAAAATTACTATGTAGTTAGTAATACTCAAATAAAGTGTCCTTTTTTGTAAAATTAATCAAACTTGATTAAAATTACCATGAACATAGTAAAAATTACAATTTTTTTGAGTATGTTTAGTAAAAACGTAGTTGTTAAATTTACATATTAAATCAAGGATAATTTTTATTTTGTTAAAAGGTTTAACTAAGGTAAATTACATTCATTATCATAATAATTTTATGAAAAATTTTCCTTTTTTTTTTGAAATATCAGTGAACTAAAAAATTAAAAAATATTACAAACATTAAAAAAAATCAGTCTGCAATACAACATTTAAATTAAGTTCCTACAAAATAACTAAACAACAAAAATAAACACAATTATATAATTAACAAAAATTAAAAAAAAAATAAATAAATAAATAAAATCAGCACGAAGATGCGCACCCCGCTCGCAATTAGCGCAGGACAAAGCCCGAGACCGTCACCATTTAACACACCCTCCGCGCGCAATCACGGCGCCCGAAAGCCCATCCCCGAAAGAAGAAGCCCGGCCGCACGTATAATTCCGCTCAGCGCGGGCGCATAATACCGAGCGCCGGGCTCCGCACAGAAGAGAAGAGAGAAAGAGGGAGATACGCCGCGAGGGTCGCAGATGCCACTTGCAGGCGTCTCTCGACCCCTCCCCCCTCCCCCAATCCCTCGACTCGTAATCTCCCCGAAACGATATTCTCCTCCCCCGGCGCACGCCTCATGAATCGAGGAGCGATATCCCGGGCTCTCCGCACTTTTGCCGCGTGACGCGCTGATTAATCCCCCCGTCACCGACGGGGGAGTAAGAGGGGGGAGCCCGTCCCCTTAATGAGGGAATCTCGCGAAAGAAGCGCGCGCGGCGAGCGAGCGGAGGATTACCGCGGCGGGCTCGATTATTCCGTTCTAATAAATTGAACCCCCGCGAGCTTCCGACGCGGCATTTGCATACGGCGATTGCCGCGGATGCCTCGCTCCGCTGGTACAAGCGAAGCGAAGATGCGCGGCTTTGCTGCGGCGAAATTGGGGCGGTGGGTTTTTCACGAGGTGGGAAGGAATGTAGTTTACGCGGATGCTGCGGTCGGATGTTTATTGGTTTGTTTGCTTAATCCGGGCTACTTTCGGTTGCTCGCTGCAACGGCCGCGTTCCTCTATCTCTACAAACTTGCTTTTTAGGACTCCGTTTTTGAATGGTATATTTAATGCAAAATTTTTATGGTAATCCGTAATACTTAATACAATCAGCCTGCTTGTTAATAGAGAATCCTAATTACAAAGATTTCAAGGATTCAATGGATTCTTTTCAACGAGTATACGGTTTTTTAGACAGTTACAATCGTGTAAAAGTAGTTCTCACTTCAAAATCTAAACATATCCGCCTAAAGATGGCATATAATACAAAACTGAGACAGAAAATCCGTTAGTGGGACATATGTCAGGCTCAGAGTTCACCTAACAGTAACTTCGCTAATATAACTAATATTACACATTGTACCAAGACCTGATCGCGTTTTAATTTTAATGAGTTTTTCAATAATCATGTAGAGACTCGAGGTGTTTTAAAATGCGAATCGAAGAGCTGCGAGATCTCATGCTCGAAAACTATAAAATATCGTTAAAAAATCGAATATCTTATTACTGACAATACTCTTATTAATTAGTATCTAATAATCTATTTAGATTACCTGCAGTTGGTAGTCATTTTATTTTCATTTAAAAATCATGATTATTAATAATTCTTCGTTATTGAATTTGGTAAAGTCGATTATTGAACTAATTATTATTGCCTAAGAAATTATAAATTGACTAGATCATTCAAAAGCGATTGCAAAGATGTATTTCAAAGTGATCAATTCGGCATTCCCTATAGATGTAATTAAAAAGAGATTTAAAAATCTAACTAATCTCTTACTCTTACTATCTGACTGTTAAATTTACTCTTAAAAACTCAAAAAATATGTTTCAATATTTTCACTTTTAAAAGAAACATTATTACAGGAAAATTTTTCTTTACTGAAAAAATGTAGAAAAAAACAATTCTTCCCTCAAAATATAAACAAACAGCAAAGATTTAGTGAACCTCAGCAAGAAAGTTATAAATTACAATTGAAAAATTCGACGATGACAGAGCACGTAACCGCGAGACTCGTCCCTTGTCGGACCGCAACGAGCGTCCTTATCAATCTGCGCACGACCTCGCCAAGAGCACACCGACTCCTCCATAAAAAAGGATCGCTCTCCCGAGAACATTCGGTATTCGCGACGGGTCTGGGTCCCGGGGCAGGGTCGCGCGCCACCGCCCGGCTTCCGGGGGCGCACGAGGACCGAGTGTTTGCCGGCAGATTAGAGCGGCGTGACGTATCAGCCGGCGGCGGCTCGGACGCTCGCTTTTTAACGGATTAGCCGCCCGAGGGGGGAGAGGGTCGCCGCGTTGTTTGCCGACCGTCGGATGAACGAGCCGCCGTTCATCGGCCTGGGCGCGCGCGCTCCGGCCTCGTCAATAAGTAGTGTATAGGGAGCTCCACGATGATGGAAGGGAGCGGGCTTTGGGCAATTCAGCACCCTCAGTCCGCGTGCGTACCATCTCGAGCGAGAAATTTTTCGTCACGGGCGACATGCTTTAATGAATGCGTTTCAATTAGCACGCTGTTTGTGATGGAGAATGTTATCGAATTTACAGTTTTGAATTTTAAGGTTGTTCTTGTTACTACTTTCAAGTAGACCTGTAGAGCAAAATAATTTGTCGAATGTTTTTACATTTTTCAAAAATCACAATCTATTATAGATGGTTGTATAAATACATTGTTTAAAAAACTAAAAGGAATTTTTTTTCATTTATAAATCTTTGCAATCACTTTATAATCAATTCAAAATTTTCATTATTAATCGACTTTTCTAAATACAACATCCAAGAATTCTAAAATTATAATATTACTAACTATAATATTACTGATATCAAATTACTTATTTACCTAATACTTCATTTTAGTACCCGATGTTAGGTTTGGACTTTTATGTTAGATTTTAAACTTTTTTTACTGAATATTCAGACAACCTATAGAGTGTATACATAAATATTGAAAATCTACCGAACGTGGCGACTTTAACTCAATGAATAGTTGCTCAATACTCAATGAATAATTGTTTAAACGCAGCGCAGATCTGGTATTTTTTCTGGTTTTAAAAAAGTTGCCTTAGAATCTGTAAGAAACGAAGAAACTGTTAGTGTTTCAAAATTAAACTTGTAATTAATAGTAAAACAACAATGAAATGTGCAATTATCACCAAAACAGCAGTGAACCCTTCAGTAATATCCTGCGCAAAACTGTATTCTGCATAGCATTAGATTACATTTATTCGTTTGAATTTTGAATGCAGCTGACAGTACACTAACATACGTAACACTCCAAAGAAAAGATATCGTTCCTATAAAAAAAATCTCGTACTTTCCCCTCCCCATAGCACTTGACCCACGCGCATCGCGTCGTAAAACAAAAATCGAGACGCGACAACGACGAACCTATACGGTATATCTCCCCCGCTCCCTCGACGAGCTCACCGCTGTCAACATCGAAATATCTCAGCCGCGGCGCAATCGGACGCACGTGCCGCGCGGCGCGCGCGCTCTAGAGACCCTCGGCGCGCCCTTCCGAAAGGGTGTCAAGACACCGATGCGGCGGCCCCCGCGCGCGTGCAAATTGCGCGACGCCGCGCCAGCTGTCACTCGCCGCCGCCGCATGCCCGATGAATAGCTCGGGCGTCGGCGGCGCGCGCGCGGTCAATTACCGAGATTAAAGAGAGAGAGCTCGAGGCGAGCGCAATCGATATACGCTCGCGCCGCTTCGGTTTTATCGCGCGCGAGGGAGGAGCTGATCGCGATGTTCCTTTGCTTTATTTGGGCGAGGGGTGCTTAATGGCTGACGGGGTGATCGCGGGAGGGATGAGGATTGATTTTTGGTGAGTGTAGATCGAAGATCGGAATGGCGCAAATGTACATACCTCGAGATTTGGGGTTGATAAAAAATTGAGCTATTGGTCGCGTGAACACGTCACAGTTTTTGCGCTCTGAGTTACTTACAGAAGTGCTTTTACGATGATCAAGTGTTTTATACGCACCGGAACAAACTAAGGAAACGTAATTTTTTGTGATAGTGGATACCGGCGATCACGCGACATATTCTGACAATGTATTTTTTAGCCATTTTCGAGTTATTATCTATCGCATGACACAATCAGGCATCTTTCCTCGATAAATAGGTTTAAGATTGCTGTTCAAAAAGATCTACTGATGTATTTTCACCTTCTGTATTGCACAAATAAAAATATATTGTGATTCTATTCTGTTCTATTTTAAAAAAACTTCGAATTGATTTGTAAAAAATAATAATAATGAAGATATATGTTTGTTTTTATGCTAAATCTACAGAGTAAAATTGTCACTCAAGTTACAAAGTGAATTTATTTTAAAGTTCGTTTTTACTCCACTATAAAGTCAGATGTCTTAAATTTCATTGTTTTATACTTTTTTACAGTGGAATTTTACTCTATTTGAATTAACTTTGTTTACCTTAAAAACTCGTAATAAGCAAAAGAAAAACTTAGACGCATTATTTCACTCGTCTACATAAAAAATAAATTTTTCCTTCACATCCATCACCATTAAATTCCCAATTCGCGTAACTAATTACGAACCGCAACCGCAAATGCCCTGGCCATCGGTCTCGATACCTCGAAAAACTACCCCCTCCGCGCTCGGCGAAAAATTAAATCACCCGGCGCGTCCGGAAAATCCGTAGCGTCGGCCACAAACGGGGCGACGGGTCGCGCGTGAGCCTCGGTGCAGCGGCGATATATATTCGCAGTTGTCGGCGGCGCGGCGGATAAGCGCCGCCGCACCCCCGGGGCTTTCCACAGCGCAGCGCCGGCGATTATCAGCGATGCGAGATTGCGAGTCCCTGAAATTACACCCCACCACGCGGAGTTTTTTTTCGGATTTCGCGCCTATATTTGTTGCTTTTCGAATTGCGAGCTTTTTCCGGCGGGGGTGGCACGACAGGTCGATGAATCGGTCAGCGACAGGAGGCTGTTTTACGGGGGGAAGTATCAGGTGTCCTTTTAACGTTTATTTTTAATGTTTTCGGTTTATAGCTGCAATTATTTCGTACGTTATCGATATGTATTTTATTAAAAAAGAATGATTTTTTTAAATTGTGTATTGCCTGATTGGGTTTTTAAAACTTTACACAATTATCTTTTGAAAGATGAGTTCATGAAATTGTTTATTTATAATTATTTAACTTGATAAGTCGTTTACTTATTAATTATTATTAATATTTAACACGTTTTCAGATAAATAAACAATTTTGTATGATCAGCAAGTGAATGCGAATCAATTTTACTTTATCTTTTCTATATGCAGATTTTTGCATCCATACATTTCAATAGATTTAACGTACTTATTCAAGTCAAGTAAAATAAGATAGAACATTATAATATGTTTTCTTAATTTTTTACTAAACAAATCACTTGATCCCCAAATTAATAACATTATTAAGAGTATTATCATTATCACATTCTCTGTGCATCACAAACTTCAGAACAAAGCAACAAAAATTTGTATACTGACGACTGACTAATGTAATGGCAGATTCTTTAAATCTATAAATGATTACATATATACAACATATACTGTTATTAATATACTGTCAAGCAAAATATCTGCGATAACATCCGTCCTTGACAAAGTACACTGTCAATGACTCTTGTCCCTACAAAAAAATTCACATTATTCATTATTAACTTAGCTGAATGCAAAAACTTGTATCAAAACCTTAGAATCTTCCGGACGAAACGATAAAAACCTGCAGTAATCCCTCGACCCTTTTTTTCCCAAGGCGCACTTTTCTATAGGCCACATTTTATCGCTCGCATTAACGCAGGCGCGCGTGGACTGTACTCGCGAAGCCTGCCTTTTATCGCGCAATAAAAGCCCGAGGGGTTAGCGCGACGATGCGCGAGGCGGCCCACATGAATCATCGCCCGGGCTCGCGTCCTCGCCGCCAATAAAATCCGCCGGGCCCTCGAGCTTGAGCGGCGCGCGCCGATTAGGGCTCCACTCGATTAAAGGCATTAACCGCGCCGTCGAACGGCCGAAGGGCGCGGCGCGCGTCACTTGGCAGCATTTCCCCGTCGCTTCGGCGCTTATTCCGACGAACGCACCTGCAACGGCATTTTCTTATTCATAAGTCCCGAGAATAATGTTTTTTAAGTTTTGGCGTTTAAATGTCCTGTATTTGCAAGGATATTTTTAAAAGTTTTTACGAAATCATTAAATTGTTTGATTCTGAAGCTAAAATTAAACAACGAATGTCAAAAACTTTCCGGTTTCTACACGCAACCGGTAAATAATTCAATAAGGATCAGACCGTTTGGATCGATTCAACTCGTTTCATTCTTTAATAAAATTATTACAAGTGTTCCAGTTACTTTTTAAAAGTATAATAATGAAGTAGTATACAAGATTGTAAACCACATAATGTCCCCTTTTCGCTCAATTCATCGATAGCTGATCTATCCACTCTTGGTATGAAAAGCTATCGATATTGTATTTTATTTCTTATTTTGAATACTAGATAAAGGGTTAATTCACTCTCTTTACAGTAAATTTGTAATATAATAACTTCTAGCTTATTAACATCAACTTAGTTTGATCATCTTTGCACAGTACTTTATACAACAAGTGTTGTCCTGAGGATGGCAAGATAAAAAACGACGGCCTCTCATTTTCCTTAGCTTCATATACGCATTTATAATTATAGTCTATATAGAATATAATACAAAAAATCTTTAAAACTTAATGAAGCCCCGTACTTCAAAATAAACATCCAACGTTCCCAACACTTTCGCGCGGCTATAAACCTTCACGCGTAATGCAACAATCGCAAAGTCATCAAGAGCATCCATTCACGACTAATCCTCGAACCGCCGCCCCGCGCGCAAAGATATAAGCAAAACCGCAACGCAAACAAAAACGCCCGCAGGGGGGAATTCTCGAGGGGCGGCGCCCGTATACGAGATCGTCGGAGGCGCGCATCAAAATTGAAAACACGACGACAGGGATACCGCGGGCGGCACGCGCGTCCGCCGAGGAAATCGGATTTCACGGCTGCTTATGCGTGCCGGGCCGGAGGGGGTGGCGACACGTGCCGCGGCGCACGTGCGGCGCGTGCGACGTGCGAGCCGGGCGCCCCGTCGGCACCCCCACCCTCGTAAATAAGGGCGCCCGCGCCGGGGGCTCGTGTGCATACACACCGCGCTCCCGCCGGCGGCCCGCGCGCGACCCACATAAATATCGCGCTAATCGTCCGCGGAAGCATCACCCCCGCCCGACGATCGACCGGCGGTTTTTTCTACTTCTTGCCGCGAGGTGCTTTGTTTACGCCGCGGTTCAAAGTGCAATGTAATGATCGACTTCACCGATTGTTTGCGGCGAGGAGTAGATGGAATAAAAAATGCTTCCTTTTTTATAACTACTAGATCGAGCGAGGACATTGCGTCTCGTCAATCCGTACAGTAGATTACAGTTATATAAAAAATAATGAAAAAATAAAATAGAGATGCTGTTAAATATACTAAGGGTGATAAAAAAGGACATGCCTTTTTATAATATGGGATTCTATGCGTTCATGTATTCATCAAATTTTATCAAATACGTTTTAAAAATGCAAAATCATACCAAACGTGTGCTTGATGATTTTCTCGATGAACTTGATGGTTTCCTTGATGATTTCCTTGATGATTTTCTCGATGAACTTGATAAGTTTCCTTAATGATTTCCTTGACGATTTTCTCGATGAACTTGATAGTTTCCTTGATGATTTTATCGATGAACGGGAGCAACGAAAACGCCAAAGTTTGGTGCCAAAGTGAAACGCCAATGAAAATGTAAATTTCTGGCAGCAAAATAAAACGCCAACGAAAACGCCGAAGGTGTTTGGCGCCACAGCTCTCTGAAAAAAATTTTTTAATAAATATTGTGCAAACCAAAAAAAATGATTTCTGACCTCCGGCCGGAAAGCACCGACTTCTCAGCCGCTGCGCGAGAGGAAGTTGTCGCTTTCCGACACCGTCGAGCAGAAAAATAGTATACATATCCTAGCCCTGTATAATAAGAAAGCCTCAGATCGACAATTACATGTGATCTGAGACATTTCCTATTATACAGGCCTAGGTACGTAATATACTATTATCATCAATTTGTATCAACTTATGTGTTAGAGAGAATTGAAAATTCTTTTTGTTGTATCGTAATACAGTTTTACTTTTTTTAAAGTTTTTTTACCACCTTTGCGAAAAAATTGTTAATTCGTCGAACTGCCACCTGACGATCTGGGCTGCAGACTCCAATGGTAATGGCATGATGGCACCACAGCGTCCAAGGCATGCTGAAAAAAATTTTTAAATGAATGTTTTGCAACTAGAAAAAAACATTTATTATCCGATGATGATCTGTTATCATATCTTGTTAGAAAATGTTAAGTGATTATAATTTTTTATTGTGTCGTGAAACGCTTTTTCTTTACTAAAGTTTATTTAAATCAAATCATAGTTTACCACCTTTGCGAGAATATTCTTAATTCGGCGTTCTGGCGATCTGGGCCACAGACTCCAATGGTAATGGTATTTGGTGCCACAGCTCGCTGAAAAAAATTTTTAAATGAATTTTTTGCAACTAGAAAAAAACATTTATTATCCGATGATGATTTGTCATCATATCTTGTTAAAAAATGTTAATAGTGACTATAATTTTTTATTGTGTCGTAAAACGTTTTCTCTTTACGAAAGTTTATTTGAATCAAATCAACGTTTACCACCTTTGCGAGAATATTCTTAATTTGGCGTTCTGGCGTTCTGGACCACAGACTCCAATAGTAATGGTATTTGGCGCCACAGCTCGCTGAAAACGAATTATTAAATAAATATTGTTCATTTAAAATAAAACCACTTATTATTCAGTTATTTGTTATCAAATTTTGTTAGAGAAATTTTAGTGGTGCTTTCTGATGTGTCATAAAATGTTTTTACTTTTTTGAAAATTTTTGTTTTTTTTTAATTAAAATATGGTTTACCACCTTTGTGAGAAAATTCTTAGTTCGGCGTTCTGACGATCTGGGCAACAGACTGCAATGTTAATAACAATTGGCGCTGCAGCTCGCTGAAAAAAAAATTTTTAAATAAATTTTGTGCATACAAACTGTTTATCATCAAATTTTTTTTAAAATATATAGAAACTATTTATTGTTCTAGCATCATTATGGATTTTGACAAAAAATATTAAAATTTATCAAAAGCTATAAAATGTTACCAAACATGTGCGTTTCCGTGTTGATTTTAAACGCAAATTGATTCTCATCGACCTATGACGATCGAGAGCCTCGAAAACACCGAAGTTGCTATTGGACAACAGAGCCCTCTGAAAAAAAATTATTAAATAAATTTTGGGTTTAAAAAAATTCATATAATTAATCATTATCAATCTATCAAATTTTTATTGAAAAATGGAATTTTTTCACAAAGAACTTTTTTCAAGTCTTTTTTAAAGATTTTTAATACGTAATATGATTTACCACTTGTGAAAAAATTCTTTATTTTTAATTAAAAAACTATACATTTTTTCACATATTTTGTTATCCTTACTAAAAATATTGTAAAATGCAAAAAACTAAAAATAATTAAATGTCAGATTAAAATTATTTAATAGGGAAGGTTTATTTCGTAATTAAGGTTATAAAATGTTCACTGCGGATGCGAAAAGTATTTCTCCCGTACCCGCCTTTCTTCCGGGGGATAATATGTTTATACATGCTATAATTATTCAGAATCCACCGAGAACAATTTCCTGAAATTGTATTTGAAGTTTCGAGTGTGTCTGTGTGCATTTTGTTGCAACACTCACTTGCTTTTATATATCCTCATTAAGAAATGCATTGGTACAAACGCGGCAGCAATAATAACGATTAATTAATTTCAAAATGATGACGAAATGACACTTGTACGGCTATACTGCAGCACGAGATATAGCATATTCTATGTACATATGCAAGTATTGGGCACTATAGTTTAACATGAACTTCTGTAATTATTTGACGCAAGGCTTATTAATTTCCTTCAAAAACTTTACCTGCGATATAATAAACTTGGCATTTCACTGTATTTCGGTAACTGTTTCTTTAAGAAACGTAATTTTAGATGCCTCACATATTGGAAATCACCACCGCGATCTGAACCCTCCAACGGCCGCCAGTGGAACGTCTCCCCCCCTCTCACTATACCTATAGTGTGACATTTCTTCGAATTGAAAATTTCGAGACGCTTTTGCATGCACTTATTGTTCACAGCCCATCACTAGCTTTTGAATATCTTATTAAAACGCGTATTAAAAGATAAGATTCAATCAATTAATTATAAAATGTTGACGAAATGTCGAGACAAAAATAGCTACATTGACAATGGCAAGCTAAGTATGACGTATCGCGCTGAGTTTAGGTTTGAGTCCCGTGAATATATGCAATTATTTCACGCTTTATAAATCAGTTTTGTTAATTAATATCAAAAACTTTACCTGTAGTCCAATAACCTTGACTTTCGGCTGCATTTAAGTAACTTTATATTTAAATATGTGAGTTTAGATGCCTGTTGAAGCTGGAAACCTCCTCCGCGACGTTCACCCGCCAATGTCCGCCGGTCGAATGCCGAATCCCCTCCCCACTCTCGCCTCTCACTATACGACTATACCTAACTAACCTAGCGCGAGACCTTTCTTCGAATTGAAAATTTCGAGACGCCGTTGAATATATCTTATTAAAACACGTAAAAAGAGGTAAGCGGACTAAGGTACTTTACAAATTGTCGACGGAATGACAGATTTAGCTGCATTGGCGATCATGGCATGCCGATGCCATATCTGTATGTATTTTGATACGAGTTGTGTTGTATGATATATTCATATATGAACAATAATTTGACGCTATGGCTCGATAATTATCATGAAATGTTACCTCAGGTGTATGTTCCTTGATTTTCAGCAATATTAATGTAACTTTTTCTTTAAAAAACGTATTATAGAAGCCTGAAGCCGGAAACCTCCTCCGCGATCTTAACCAGCCAACGGTCGCCGGTGGAATGCCCCCCTCCCTTTTACTGTCAGAAGACCGAGATTTGTACCCGTTTTACAATTGGAAATTTCTAGACATTTATGCACTAATTTTTTTAAATCTATCACTAGTTTATTGATTAATATCTAACAATTAAATTAGATTGAGAAGCAATTAATTAGTTAGTGAAATATTTGAACGAAATATAATATAATCCATATTATATACATATATATGCATTATAGACGTACATCACAATTAATATATGCTATTATTTTTTTCTAAAGCTCGTTAATTTTCATCAAAATTATTACCTGCTATCTGATATCCATGATGTGCAGCAATTTGGGTCACTTTTTTTCTTCAAAAAATGAAATTTCCTACGTTTAAAGATGTGCGAACCTCCTCCGCGACCCTGCCCCTTCAACGATCGCTGCTCGAATGACGCCTCTTTCCCAGTTCCCTTTTCGACTGATCTCTTAATTAAAACCTTTCGACTATCGACTAAATCGATAAATATTTTATAAACTATATATGTATAACAATATACATATAGAATATTTTATTAAATAATCGAATTGCTTTCTCTTATATATTGAACTATTAATTTTATAATCAGCATTCACAGGTTTGCAGGTGATAAAAAAAAATAAAAAAACAATTATATTAAATACATACCTATAAGTTTATTTCAACTTAAAAGCTCATACAAAATTCTTACCTAATTTATATATTCTTACCAAAACAGGAACATAAGTCACCATCAAAAAAAGAAAATTTAAGAATAACAAAAAAAAAGGAAATCTGAAAAATCCAAATGAAATAAAGCTGGAAAACCTGCGCTGCGTCGCGGCGGCCGGTGCGTATAAAGTGCCCGAAGCGCGCGGAGGCGTGCGCTCGTCCGGCGACGCGCGGCTGCAAAAAAAATCTCCCGGGGCGGAATTCGCGCTCGCGCTTTGACTTTCAAATGGCCCCCGGGCCGCCCGCATGTTTATGTATGTCCTCGCGCGCGCCGCGCCGATTTGCATTTACGCGCGCGCGAGCGGGGGAGATTTTCCCTCTCGCTCGCCCGCGCGCACGCCGCGCCGATAAACGGCTTTTACGAGCGGATCGCCCGCGAGCCGCGAAAGCGATCCCGCCCCACCCCCGCGCGCTGATTCGCCGCACTCGTTTTAAAGGGGAGCCTTCCTTCCCACTGGGGCAGCAATTGCGCGGCTGCGAAGAAGCTTCTGGGGGGTTTGTCGCGACTTTTTTGGGGTGCAAGCGATTTTTATAGAGTTTTTTTTTCACTATTAGTAAATTATTTACATCATTAAATAATTACTTACCATTATTTACATCAGTTTCTTGGTGTGAGAAGAATATTGTCTTTAGTACAATGTTGTTTTTAGTACAATTGTATGAAATGGTATAAATTTGTTATTAAATTAAACTTTGGTCTGTTGCAAATGATCTCTTATAGTTAGGTTGTATTAATTCAATTTCTTGAAAGGAAGGAACAAATAACATTTTTTAATAAATGAATTTGATATTTTTAATAGTGGAACTATCGAAAAATTCTGAGTATCATCCTACTCTACGACAACAATTAAGAGTATTTCACAATTTAAATAACTGTGATTCATATTTATATAAAAAATTTACTTTTAGGTGATAAAAAATGTATCTTAAAATGTTGGTGGTAAGAACGTGTAGAAAATCACCTCACGTTTTACACTACAAATTGAATCCCTATCCAACACTGGAAGCGGTCAACATTCACCACATTGATACCTGTGGAAAATCGTCGTGTCATTATGTGGTAACGCCGCACTGCACTGGCTCAAATGGTAAAACGCTTTGTTACTTGAAATTTCTACACCAGCAGAGATTTTGTTCTACAAACGTATTTCCTTCATTACTAAAAATTTTGATATAAAGAAAGTTTAACTATTTAAATATTAACAATGGTACTATCTAATTATTTTCAATAACTATAATGTTCAATTCCATTATACTATTTATTATATTATGTACATCGAAGGGTATGCTCTACACAGTAAACTGTAAAATCGATGATAGTGCGTAATAACCGTGAACGACTCAGGATCGCTCGTCTTTAAACTCGGTTTTAAAAATCAACAAGCCAAAAGACGCTTCATCTTTCAACTATATAATAATTGATTATTATACATAATGCATAGATTTGTTATAAATACAATGTACACTGGATTTCTTCCTTAGTTTTCTTTCGCGTGACCAATAATTAAATTGGTCCGCGTTAGTTTATTTAAAAAAAAAAAAAAGACAAAAAAGTCGCCGTGCATACATTTTCCTTATTTTTTTACAAGTTGCCAACAACATGAGCGACTTGACGCCATTCGAAAAATAAACTACATCGACTGACACTTGTTCAACAAGTGGCACTTTTCACAGCACTCGACGCGAGTAACTCCGCATACTCTCGTGTTTCTTATGTCATTAATAACTTAAGTCATTAATGGATATTTCGCTCTTAGGAACCCCTCAGAGTATTCACTTCTCTTTATTCAATGCCTGAATGAACTCTTCAAGTTTCTCTTGAATCTGCCGCACACGTTCTAAAAGTGCATAATATAAAAGTTAAAAAAGAGTCCAAAATAGCTTTCCTAAAAATAAACTTATTTTTCCTTACTTAAATCTTCAGCCAATGTAACTCTCCTTCCAGTCAACAATTGTTTCTTTTTGTCATTGTCTTGACTGTAATCCTCGAGCACTTCCTTAATTTCTTTATCGAGTCTCCGCGCTTCCCTATTCATGATTTGCTGTCGCAGCGCGTTTGCAGTAACCTTCAGCATTTGCTGAATTCGCCAGAACAGAACCACGTCGTTGCACTCCATCTGTTCAAATCAATTTTATTGTAAAATCAAATATAATTGTATAATCGCACTGAACGGAAATACGAAACTTAATGACTTTGATATTTACCTCAGAATCGTGCCCAGTGTGGTAAAGATAGTATCCTTTCCTGCAATCGTACGCCCTGGATAAACTTTGCTGCAGGAAGAATCTTCTATAAACGGGATGCCATGTTTCCCGGATGAACTCGTTATCGATCTCGAGTCCACTGCGTTGCAAATTTTTCCTGACGGTCGTCAATTCATCTTGTGACAATGTGGGTGCGTGTTTCTGAATGAAAAGTAAATTATTTATGCGTTCAAATTGTACGAAAAAAATATAACACAATTTATGTTATTTGATTAAAAGCAAAACAAAATAAAGAGCATCTCCTCTACCTTGTCAGCGTGTAAAATCTTATCCAGTTCGTTCTTTACGCTGTTGCGCTTCTGCTGCTCCTCAGTTTGGTACTGCCAGTACATCCACCGCTCGCTGCGACTAGGTCCGAGCATGTCACGCAGGATCTGTTCGGTTGCTTGAAGTTTATCTTTCACCGAAGTTTCCAGGAAACGCACCGCCTGATCCCAGTCGCGTTTGTCGTTCACGCTCCTGTCCTCGAGAGTGTTCAACTGGATGACTCGTAACATCTCGGAAGCCTACAAATGTCCAGAGAAAAAATATTAAAAAATTTTAAATTATAGCAATTACATTTATATTTCACGTAAACCATTTTAAGTATATTGATTTGTTTATTATTAAATTGAAAAGATTTTTTTAATGGTAACTGTACCTTGTCTTCCCAAGTGTGCCTGTGTACTGCTTCTTGGACAACTGCATTTTTCAAATTATCAAAAATATCGTCGTGATCTGGACTTAATCTGGCTTGCATCATGAATTTTTGGAACTCTAATTGCAAGCATTCCCAACCGGTCTCGACGCTCTTTGATGGCAGCTGCTGCTCAGCCCAATGCCTCAATTTAATGTCAACAGTCGTATTAAAATTACCTGAAAAAATTCATAAAAGAAAAACGCGCTTTAAAATAATTTCTTTATTATTAGCTTTTAGGCACTGTCGTAGCTGACAATTTGTTTACCTGGATTTCCAGTTTGCGCAGCAGGAAGGTATATGTTCTCAAATACGTGCATGCTGACTTTGTCCCACAAGCGATTCATTAAAACTTCTT
Source organism: Eurytoma adleriae (assembly GCA_900480045.1). Taxonomy (NCBI): domain Eukaryota; kingdom Metazoa; phylum Arthropoda; class Insecta; order Hymenoptera; family Eurytomidae; genus Eurytoma; species Eurytoma adleriae. The sequence continues at coordinate 28,189 of UXGC01001027.1, forward strand.
CCCAGTGCCTTGGCGACACTTGCGACAGATTGACTATCTCGTCTAAAATTTCCCCTCTAGCCTTCTCGAACAGCTCATCTCTGTCTAGCTCGCGCAGTCTTGGAAAATTGTTTTTCCACTCCGTCTCCAAATTGAACCTCGTTGCTTTAAATGCGTCAGCCTGCTGCTCCACTGTCTCTCTCACCATTTTCCAGAAACAGTCAGCCACTGCCAAACTTAAGTTTCTAGTAGTCACTTGTCCGGACATAGCTAAACCATCTCTGTAAATTTATGAATTTAAAATATTACTTTTTAAATACTTGTCACATAATCAATGCATTTCGTGTATATGTGATTTTACGCACTTAAATAATTTTGAATTTCTAAAGAATCGTTCCTCGTAATCTTTTATCGTTTGAATGCTGTCGTCTTGTCTACCACGCCCGGTAACGACCGCAAAGTATCCTAATGCCTTCATCGGGAACAGTTTTCCGGATAAAATCTTTTTTAATCGCTCGGGATTCGCCAAGTTCTCCTCGGCCATATCCACCTACACAATTCATACAAATCGTAAGTCATTTGAAATTAGAAATCCACATTTGCGATATTTTTTAATGTACGAACTTTAGTAAGAACAAATATAGTACGCTTGCCGCTAGGATCCATCTGGGCAACGAGGTCGGTCACGTTGCTCCTTTCTGCGTCGACGGAGCCATCTTGAATGCACAAAATTATGGCATTTGGATTGCTCATGTACTGTTGTGTCATATTTCGAATGGCATCTCGCGTGTCCTCTGCCATTTCGACAGTAACAGTCTGTAAAAATAACATATTTTAGATTTAAATTTGAACATTAAAATAATTGATAATTATTTGAGGAATATAAATGCAGCGAATTATATTAAAATTTAAGTAAAAAGACGTCTGTACAAATTTTACATGAATCAGTGAGTTTTACATTATTTTGGAGTAATCCTATTGTAGATTTTCTTAAATTAAAATAAATTAAAAAAGAAGTAATATACATGTTGCATGGTCTTTTCTCTATTTTGAATAAATTGACTTTGCGTGATCTTTCGATTCGAGAAATATTAAAATATGTTTTCTTACACTGATGATTCCAGGTAAGTCGACCAAAACCATACGAGGCAGTCCTGGTCCTTTGACTGTCATGGCTATCACATCCTGGCTGACGGTTTTTCCTCCCTTTACACTGTTCTTCATGCGAATTTCAACTTCACGCCGAAGCTCCACAAGCTCAGACTCCTTTGTCAGATCGAATTCCCTTGTGCTGTCTTTGAACTGTGCAATATGATACGGTCCCTCGCTCAGCGTCACCTTCACCGGTGCTCGCGTCATCATCTCACCACCACCCCTGAAAATGTTTGTTTCATTAATTTTAATAAAAAAAACTTTAATAAATAAATAAAACAACTGTTTTTAATCCAACAACATTTACAGTTAAATGTAGGCTTTTGTACCTTGGAAATATTCGTGCTTGCGCGATCATTTCCAGTACTGAAGTCTTTCCCGAGCTTTGGTCGCCTACGACTACGACTCGTGGTAGATGGTCGGCTGTAGAGTACGCGCTGTCATAATCATTTAGTTCGTCGAGGACATCGCTGTACATATCGATCAGAGATTTCTGAAAAATTGAATAATGTTTAATTAATTGAATAATGTCGATCGATAGACTTTCCATTTTATCAATTGTCAACTAAATCTCACTTTAATTTTTCGATTATTTTGCTTAAAACTGCCTCTCAGTAACATTTGCTTCCTCAGCTCTTTATTTTCCCGCTCAAGCCTTTCGAGTTCCCGTTGATATTTCAACTGGATTTGCATGACTTCATCGTGCATCGCATCTATTCTCTGCTGTGATTCTAGAAAAGTAAAATTCTTTCGTAAATTTAAAGTAACGGCATTAGCAGCATAATAAAATTTAAACAAAAATGAACTTACGAGTTTTCCTTCGATCTTCAGCCGCATCGGCTGCGGCAAATGCTACTGTGTTTTTCGTTATCTCTTCTTTAACATCTAAAAAAAAGAGGAATACTTTTTTAACGCAAGTTAAAAATTTTCTAAGGAATATACAAGTCGGCAACAAATTTGAAAAAAGATTTGAAAAAGAGTTTTATAATAGATGTGTTCTACAATAGTTCATAAAAATAACTAAAATACGATAAAATTTAGAACCGTGCAAAGCATAAAAGGGTCTGTCCCATTCAGTACTTAATAAGAATTAAATTAAACAAAACATTTTGAGGGATATAGTCATAAAGCGCATAACGCTGAATGGACAGACTATATAGGTGATACTATTTCTCTTACACACCTGAATAAACTTGGTTTGCAAAGGCTGTGATCACTTCAATTTCACCTGAACAGAACAGACCAAATTATAAATTAAATCGTGAAAAAAAATGCATTAATTGTTAATGTATCCAGTGTTAGTTTGTGCGTTCATGCAGGTATCAACAATTAATGTTTGGTGAATATGAAAATTAAAAGGACCTTTGCACTCTTAGTGAACAGAAAAAAATGATTAGAAATACATTGCAATAAATAATGTATTAGCTGTTGAAAATCCATTATTTTTAAATGTAATGTATTTCAAGTAATTAGTATAAAAAGATGAATATTGAGTTATATCTGGATGGATCAGGAATGTGGGTAGGCATCTCAGCAGCGCTGAAATTAAACATTGAATTATCACTCACGGTTATTATTGTTATTATTGTTATTGCCATTGTAATAGTCATTTTTGCTGTCTTCGGCAGCTTTTATGGCATCATCTAATCTTTGATTAAACCACAATTTATACTCATTGTATTTTGCTTCTCCCAACTCCTTCAACCGTGGATCTGTATGCAGTTATTTGTTTTTTAAGAATTTTTTTCTGGTATATATTTTTTAAAGAATACATTCTAGTAAGATATTTTGCTTATTTATAAAAAGTACAAAATTCTTACCAATTTCGATTTTATTAGATAGGGAATCTTTCATGGTCAATAAAGATCCTCGAAAGTCATTCCATTGTTCGTCAGATGGAAGCAAGTCATTCATCCATGATACAGATGGTAATCCTTCTTTCCACTGTTCGTATTTCTAAAAATAAAATAATTACCATTTCAAGTTACTGAAAGTTATGAGAGAAAATAAAGGAAATTCAAGTAAATAATGTGGATCACAAATAAACTTGATAAATATTAATAAAATCTGCCTACTTTTTGTATTTGATATCCACCTCCAACAGCTCCTCCAAGTAAAAGGTATCTGATCTTCAAAGCTCCTCTTAAAATTTTTGTCACAACCATAAAGTACCTCCGATGTGAATTAACTAAGATGCGAGTTTGAGGAGATGCTAATAGAGGTTTGCAGTAACGAAACTTGCCAGATGTCAAGTAACGTGTACCCACTATCGAAAGTGGGTAGCGAGATGTTTTGGATACCAGCAAAATGCTGTACCTAAAAAGTCAAATCAGAGCAAACATAAACATTGATTGCATAATCAAAAACTTTAACACATCCACCTCATTCGAGTTCTACAAATTATACTACCCTCCTTGGACTGACAAAACCAGTGCATTAGCTTTGATTTAAAATACAGGCAAAATTATAAAAGCACTGCAAAGTACATAACCTAACCTAAAAATCATCCTTTTCCAAGAAACTGGATTCGCTGAGCCCAAACTCACAGAAAAAAATCCATGCATCAAACCTCCCGAAAAATTAAAGAAAATAATTCGCTTTACCACCGGGCATAAACAATTATTTAAATATCAATCAAACGCCGCCGGTCGATGCAACGATAAGAATCGGAATTTCCTTGAAAAGCTCACCCGAATTTGCCGCATAGGATCTGCTTCATCTCGCCTCGGAGTTTTCGTGCCGGTGCTGAGAAGTCGACGTGCCTCAAAGGGCGACCAAATCAGTGTTGTTAAAAAAAAAACCTTTGAAAAAAATCAACGTCAATCCATGCCGCTCCCGACGTGTGTCCCTCCGAAATTTTCGGAGCAACGAAAAAGTCGATCTCCCGAGCTTGCAGACGGCCAAATGCACGCAAAGTCGCGAACCAATCTTTGCGCATGCGCTTACATACACACGTACTGTAGCTGCCTGCTGCAGTGCCAGTGCGTACGTGACTGCACATACACACCATCGCATTCTACACAGCAGTATTGCTACTGCGCATTGCGCAAGGAGGGATGGACTGTTGAGTGCGGTGTAGAGTTCCAGTGTGTACTAACGATAGTGTGTACATCAGCAGCGTCACGGTCACCTTCATTCGAGGTTAGAAAATTTGTATTTTACTTTTTGAAGTCGAATCACAAGTCTTTTTAGAAAGAATTCGACTTAAAGAAACATTTGCGATTTTTCTATTTGGAATCAACTATAGTTTTATATCGCTGCATATTTCGAGTGGCTTTTCATTACAACCGATCGCATATTTCATACACATTTTTGCCCTTACAATCTCAGACATTTGTCATCCGAGTTTTCTTACTCCATAGGACAGGATTAGTATTCGAACGATAAATTCGGCTTTATTTTGACTCAAGCAAGACGACATGGCTGACAATAACGAGATGGAGACCAACGAGGATCAGACCACGACTGAGGATGTCAAAACTGCTGGGCAGCCGCTGTCAGATTTTTTGCTGCAACTCGAAGATTACACACCAACTGTTTGTTAAATTTTCATTTATTTGTATCATGTGTGTGATATTAATTATCAACAACAGTCATGTTTTGAATTTTTGCATAAAATTCTAGGTGCCAGATGCGATCAGCGAACATTACTTACACTCAGCTGGTTTTAATACAACAGATCCTAGAATGTAAGCATTTTTCTTCGATTTGTTAGTTCAGGATCTTTTGTTAATTGGTTTCATTTTATTCCAGAGTGAGATTAGTTTCACTAGCAGCGCAAAAATTTATCTCTGAAATAGCTAATGATGCTTTACAGCATTGCAAAACAAGAGGTGCCAATCAAAATACCAAATTGAAAGGAAAAGATAGACGGTTCACACTCACAATGGAAGATTTAACACCAGCAGTAGCCGAATACGGCATCATTGTGAAGAAGCCTCACTACTTTGTTTAATAAGTTAAATTGATTGTAAATTTTGTGACAGATCTCTTAATGTTTTTGCTAGCTAGGACAAAGTTTTTTTATTTAAAAGTTTTTGATATTTTGCAATCATATATTACGTGAATAATTTAACGTCAAATAATCATTTTAATTACAAGAGAAAATTCATTCATCAAGTAATTTAAATAAGTATCTGCATACACTATAACATACTTAACATTTATGGATAGATGTATTTCGTAGTTTTCTCTTAAACTATAGTAAAAAATAAAAAAGATCATTTATTTTTAATATTAAGAAACTTTTAGACTCCTATTTAAGTACCTAAGCATCTACATTTACATCAATGAAATTTAATGCATTTATAGTGATCATGTTTGAAAGTAAAAAGTATTTTATTGCAATATCAAATTTAATTTTTTTAATACAGAGATTTTAGTGCAAAGATTTTACAAAGTGGAATTAATGTTAAGAGAAACCCTTCTGTGCTTGAGACAAAGTTAAAATACTGATGATTTTGATTATGAAACATTAGCAATCTAAATGAAGAAAATGCTCGAGAAAATGAACTAAGGTATGTGGGAAAAAACGAATCGTATATTATACTGCACAGAAATTGCATCATAAAAATTTATTCTTTATACAAGAATCAATAAATCTCGAATTACATTTGTAAAGATTTTTTTTATTTTCTCAGTCAACTTTCGTCATTATAAATTACTATTATTACTATTGTTATGATCAATAGCTATGCATTATCATAAGAATTTAAAATTCTTAGAATCCTTATGGCTGAAATAAATATATAATAAGAATGAAATTAATAATATAGATTTGAGTGATGTAGGTTTATGTAATGGTATAGCGGAAAAATTGGAAGATTTTCATTTAATGTATGAGAGTCAATCTCTCTTGCAGACTGTAAGCGTAATTAGAACTGATCAAGTATTATCTACGTGAAAATGTGAAAATGATATGTAATATGTCACAGTAAATGATAGCATGTGTAAAGGATTTCTTTTATGATTGTTGCTTCTTGGAGTTTTATCTCTTTCGCGTCTAGCGCTAGTTCACCAGAATTCTGATGCCCCATTGTCTTTTGTAGTCAAGTCTTCTATCTTTAAATCCGATTTCACCAAGAGCGTTTTGTTTTTCAGTGAAGTCTCCCAAGAGTTTTAGTGAAGTAGACAAAAAGAGTGTGCATCTTCAGATTCATGAGTCATTCAATGTTATTAACAAATATTTCTTTGCTAAAGGTATTTTCTTAAATAAATTTAGATCTCGAAGCACTGCTAACTGAAAAATAAACCATAATTAATTTTCCGTTTATAAATCAATCTACTGTACCTATGAGCTGCAAATGTTCACAGCAGTCTCTGTTGCACGTATGCGACTTCACGAGAGCAATAAAGTTTTTCAAATAAAAAATTTAAAAAGTGCACTATAGATGAAGAACGAATTAAATTTTCAAATAAAACTGACTCGAAGTTAAACTTTCAGAAGAGTAGTCTACTAATGTTTTATTCTTCTTTTTTGCTTCCAAAGTAGCTTACTTTCCTTTAAATCAGGAATGAAGAAAAGTTGAACTAATAATTCTAAACAAAATTCTAAATTTGTTTAGGTAGTAAGCAACTCAGTTTTATAAATGCAAATTTGTCAAAGTTAGTAATAGAATTTCTACACAAAAAAATTTTTATTTCTCAACGTTATTTCTCCAACGATATTCCACAAAGCTGCCTACGATGTTACGTCTACGTGGCGTAGTCGATAAAATTGTGCTTTTCTCTATTCCCTTTTTTCTATTATATTGATTTTTAACATACGCACCCAAACTAGAAATATCCAACTTTCACCAGGAAAAATTCCACCCCTCTCACTTTAAAGCATTTATGTATGCAAATGGTTGTGTGGTCGAGCGAACGGCGTCGCAGCGTAAACTGAAAGCAGCAGCCCTCTTTAAAAATTGACGAGCCCTTTGTGAAAAAAAACAGCAATTAAAATTGCATAAGTTTGAAACGGCAGCGTAAAACGGCGAAAGAGGCGCAGGTCAGAATAGAGCGCACTTCACTGAAAAAATTTGCAGCGCGACCCCGAGCTCCGCTCGCGTTGTCATCATCCGGAAGGTACTTCTGAAGGACGCGCCCGAAACTTCTTCCAGCGTTTCGACGATAAAACATGGATATTTACGACAGCAGCTACTTCCGAATTAATAAAAAGTTACTAGTGCTCGTAGGCCTGTGGCCCTTTGATGGCAGAGCGAAAAAATTTATGTCAAGATTTTTCTTTGGCGGTGCGTTAGTCATCATGATAATACCGCAAGTAAGATATGTACCTATACGCTATTAATTACATATATGCAGTATCACTCGCAACAATTTTGTTTAAATTTTTTCACCTATACGTGAATGGTATAATTACAATATGAGTAATTGCCACCGGAACAGGGAAATACTACGAAGATTAAAATTGGAAGCTCAAACGCTCATTTTCCGTGGTAAGCTTTCTCGCAGTTCGTGCTCCTAAGTTACGAATATTTTTAAAACAGTACTCGATAACTTATTTCCCGGGCTACGACAGTTTATTCTCTGTCTTCTTTTGGAGCAGAAAGCTTACTATTTAGGCAATCCAGACACTTTCAGCTTTAGAAAGTATGAAAATATAAGATATTTCACTGTCATTTTTTGAGGAATCTTATACTTGATCTTATGGTCAGTGGGTGGAAATTGCGAATAATGCCGATTTTGTCGATGTGTTATTTTACCTCTGCTAAGTTTGGCACTGCTTCTTCTCGAAAAAAAAACTCAAAGGTTGATTTTTCGCAGCAAGTTGTAATAACGCGCCTCCGATATCATGCTTAACCAACCCTGATGGAAAGACTTTATGAAATCTCCATAAAACGGTGCAGATGCGCACATAAAACCCGATAAATTCTGCATCGAAAGTTAGCTGCGACTTAATTTGTGCATTTTCCGCAATGTTTTTCATTCATATTCTGATACTGTGTGTTCAACATTTTTTTCATCCATTATATAGCTAAAAGAAAAAACTTCCAAAATAGCTGAACTCACATTTTTTTTCATAGTTACCTGAACTTTTACAAAAAGTTAATAAAGACATGAATTTTTGTCGCAAAGCCAGAGATATCACTTGCATGATATAAATATTTTCACAAATCTGAAGAAAAATTTGATGGACCATTGCCCAGTCAAAGAAAAAATTAAACATTTATATTTTTAATCCATAGTAAACGTAACATCAAATTTTTTTTAATTTCTGAACAGATGATTGGACTATACATGTACACTGGAAAAGATACCAACCGAGCCCTCCTGAATATTTTGGCGATTTTATATACCTCCGCGCCTGTCGTAAAATTCGCCTCATCGATATTGTCGGAGAAAAAAGTTTGTTGAGAGAATTTTTTTTGCAACACCAGATAGTAAGATCATTTTGTTCTTTTTTCACTTGCAGCTGAAAACACTGTACTGTGACATAGCTACAAATTGGCAAACGATAAAAGACGTAAACGAAAAACAGAAGCTGATACAACATTCGCAAAAAGCAAGATATATTACTATATATATCTTGAGTAAATAAAGAGCTAAATAAAATTTTATAAGTGTTAAAAGGAAAGTATTTATTTAGATCATACTAAAAAAATTTACGGTTTCAGTATACTTCGTAGTGGGGGACATTTCATACATTTGTATACCTCTGGCGCCGATGCTTTTAAATAAAATAAAGCCACTAAATGAATCGCGGCCAAAAAGCTTTGTATTGCAGGGCGAGTTCTTCGTCGATTCATACGAACATTACAAAAAAATTTTTGTTTTCGACACGATCACCCTCACGGTGACAGTCGTTGTCGTCGGATCGGTGGACACGATGTACGCTGCGTGCGTGGAACATTGCGTTGGACTATTTTCAATTCTCAAGTGAGTAATACTGACATCCTGATTAAAAACACCGTACCTACAGGTTACCTAAAACTGAGAAATTGAGCGAAACAGTGTTTTTTTATTAATTTTGCGCGCCTACGAGTGTATATTTAATCAAAATCTTTAATTGATTCATAATCCCAGTACGCTGATCTTTACTATCCTGTTAATATATTTTTGTTATCTCCATTGGTATTCAAGAAAACTTCGAGAAATTTTCGGGAAGAAACGTAATTTCCTGCTAAAAATGCATTATCTTGTAGATAATGCAAAATTTGTTAGATGTTTGTTAATAATTATTTTACTATTAAACATATTTATACGAATACATCGGTATAAAAAACTCAATTTTGAGTTTTTTGCAGCAGATACGGTGTTTTTAATCAGGACGACAGAATAGAAAACCAGAGCTTAGACATTTCTTCAGAGCTTAACGGAATCCCCAGTTACTGACTGTGTCCGTGATCCACGTGAATGAGTTTCCATTAGGGGATTTTTTCAATGACATTTTTGCATTAATTTATACAAGTATTATATAAATGAACAAAACTTTAACAACTGTTTGGAAAATTCTAGGCATCGTTTGAGAACACCTATTCAAATTGTGCATAGTTTTTATTCTGAATCACAAGATCCTGATTACGATTGGATGATTGGAAATATTCGTTTGCATAAAAAAGTTTTATTGTTAAGTAGAGACAAATTTTTCACTTACACTTATATCATTAAAATAACGACTAATGAATTTCTTAATAATACTTGCAGTTTTAAAGACACAGTGGAAATGTCTTTCTCTACATCATTTTTGATTTTAATAAGCGTAAATATGCTTTCCATCAGTATTATATCTGTGTTGGTAAGTTTAGATTTAATTCAGAATTATGAAGAAAATACGACATATTATTGTTTCCATCTTAATGACGTTTAAATTGCATAGATTCTCCTCAATCCAGATCAATATTTTGATTTAGTCAGATATGTAGTGTTACTATTTGGTTTGGCCATGCACCTGTTCTACCTCAGTTGGCCAGGCCAACAACTTGTAGATTATAGTTCAGGATTATTTCGTGATGCGTAAGTTTTCTCAACAGGCATATTTATAATATTCTAAAATGTTTATTATTAAACAGGTACCTTAACGAGTGGTATGCCAGCTCCCAGAGAGCAAAAAAATTATTGAGAATATTGACACTTCGATGTGCGCAACCATGTGAGATTACAGCTGGTGGCCTGTACGTTATGAACTTCGAGAATTTCGCAGCGGTAAAATATAACAATTGCATAAGTTTTAACAATTAAAGATGTATAATAATGCATTGAATTCGAATGCTTTGTCAAAGTCATAGAATTTTTATTTAAATATTTTCAAGCTTCAAATTATACCTAATCATATATCGTCGCTCCTAACGAAGAAAAGCACATTTCAAATTACCCGCGAAGAAAAGCACATTTCAGGTTCTCCGCGA